>OZ023321.1:44283114-44583114 GCA_964007375.1 Ophion obscuratus | reverse complement strand
AAAAATCTGAAATAATTCTATTGCATTGAAAATCGAAACAACAAACAAATTTTCCTTTCTTAAAATGTTACCACAAACCCTTTATTTCTCGAGTTACGGTAATTAAATCATCTGATTTTTTTATCGAAAATAGGTGAAAACAAATTTTCGAAACAAAGATTTGAAAAATCTCGCGAACTCAAAGAAAACCAATTCAGCTTTTTACTATCTTGAGGCTTTCCTTGAATTCTTGTCGTTTTTGCGTTATTTTTCAAGTTGTGTCTGTTTTTCAAAAAAAGCCAAACATCTCTAGAAAAATACCGTACGAAGCTTTAAACAAAAATAAAATTGAAGCTTGAGCTTCCCCCTTTATCATTCCGGTTGAAGAAATGCGTTTAACAAAATTTGTCTGTAAACGGGGTCCACCAGAAAAGGAACAAAAAAAATTCGAAAGATTGTCGAATTGAATAAATCAACTTTTATTTTCACGTAGTGTTTACAATAATTTATCGCATCGGCTTGATGAATCGAATATTCAAAAAGCCATCGACTCTGTGTATGACGTCAAAATCGGGTTTCATCCATGGAATGAGTATATTGCGTCCACATCAAACAGCAAAATGTATTACACTTTTCCTCGAGGTTTTTGTGCATGGCGTCAGAACCGATATAAATGGGTATAATAAATCGATCACAAGAAAAAATAATAGAGTATCGAAAGTGCCTATTCAGAGCCTGGGAGTGTTTTTTTTTGTCAATGACGTCGAGATCGAGATCGATTACCAGTAGAAAAAGGTTGGGTAAAAAAACGATGTAAAAATGTCGTGTTACACTTCTTTTTTGTCTGAATGAGGGATTCCACTTTGTTCGGCAGTAATGCGTCTATCGGACGATTGATAAATTGGTTTACCGACATGACAAAATGTTACTAATATATATCGAGGTACATCCACTTGATTGGTAGGGGTAGTATTGATGGAGAGCTTCGGTATTTCGAGTCCGGGGAATATACAACATTATTGATAAACCGTTTCATATTCACAATAAATAATTGCCGTAATGCCGTTGAAAACAAATTTAAAGTTCATAATAAGCTGGCACGTTTGGAGAACGCTGGAAAGCACTTGCGCATATACGGTGTTCCTCCGCAACTTCATACGTTTGCGGTCACGAGTTCGCGACTGTTCTAATTTGCCTCAAACATAATTGAGTTATGTATTTGTGCGCTCTCTCAACGATCGTGAACGACGACGACGACGCGGTTAGTCCGTATTTAATGTATGTCGTACGTGCGCAACGTCGAAGCGATATGGAGTGTTTGTGGAGGTAGTGGAAGAGGATTATTCGATGACGTCTGCTCCCTCCTCCGTCTCCGACCCTCTGCTTATTACTATTTCTTGCATTTTCTACACTCTTTCACTACTCTACGGGGTCTAGTTTAAACCACTATCGCTATATCTTGCTCCGATTTCCCCGTATCCCATTTATCCCCCCCCCCTCTCCTTGTATCTATCTATCAATTTATTTATCCATAGTTTGTCGAAATGTTTGCCGGATTGCCCTGATGGTTTTAACCTTTCCATGTATGGAACCCTCAATATTTATCAGAAACACTTGCGAGAAATAAATTTTTCGAATAGAAACTCTTGTGCAACAATTTTTCTCAACGATAATTACAGTGAACGAATAGTCGAATAACCTCGAAACATCGCAATGATCTGAAAGTCGGTACACTGCAGACGGCGCTGTCGAGTGCAATGACCCATCGATCCGAGAGTCTGCGAGTTTCGTCCATAGAAAAGAAATTGCAGGTGATCCGGCGCTATGATGCAAGGGCTGAAGCCAAATCGTTTTATCGCATTTACGTCGTGCCAAATATTTCTAAAATGTATCTATTTTCCACAATGATATAGCCGTGTATCCTACGTACTCTGAGAGAACGAAAACGCGAAATGATCTTGCTATACAGATGTATACTGCGAGATAGTGTTCCATTTTTTCCAGTCTCGATCAGATCTGTCTCTCTCCAGATCCATCTCTAAGGTCAGAATGAAATGCTCGGTAAGCCTTGATGTAAAGAAGTTTTAAGACAATCCGAAATTTGTATTACTCGCTAGAATACCTAAAATATACGGAAGACTGTTATTCGTGTCGCCCGGTGAATTAAGAATATTACCTATATTACTGTTATTAAAGTTTTTGAGAAACAATAAACATGTTTACGTGTTACATTATAAATAAACTATTGATATAGTAAAAATCAAGTAGAAAGTTGTTCGAAGATTCCTCATCAAAGTCTAGTAAAAAAAAAACCTATTTAAGTACTCCTTAATGTGCTTAGACAAGCTCCTCTAAAATTTGGCTTATCGTAAAGGAATAAGTAGCAGGCTTTGCTATGCCGAAAATGGTGCAGGAAAGCTCAAAGCACAAGAATAACGGGTGCAATTTTTTCCCCTGTCGCTAACCACGCCACCCCCCCCCCCCCCTCTCCAACTTGAAATGATCCCGCAACTTTCTTCAATTTTGTTAATTTGTCGTCGAGCTTCTCTGTGTCGCCGAAAACGAACGAACGCAGCATAACATTAATGCAAATATTTAATGTAGGCGGACTCATGCAAACAGCAACCCTAAACTCAATGCAGCCATGACAAATGGCGAATTTCAAAACGTGTACAACTAATTTTAGATTTCACCCCTTGATAATGTGACCTCGTTTTTTTTGTTTCCTTTGAATGGGAGGAGGAGGGGCAAGGCGCCAGGAAAACGCAAATACTTTATCGATATTGAGGAAAACGGCATCACTCGTCAGGGTGAATGTGACGGAAAACGTGTTCTAGAAAAACTATACGAGTTTTATGTACAGGATTGTAAAATCGCACACGCAAATTGATCGTTTCTTCCAGTATGCGTCTCGTACGAAGTGGAAAGTAATTTAATATTTTTCCCTCTCGTTCCGTAACGAGAAATATTAGTACGTAAAGCATAGAGCACATCGTACGGTCTACCGATATAACGTAGAGTATGCGACGAGACACCAGGTTAGTGGGGAAGTAGGGCGTATGGGCAAAGCAACACAAAGCGAACAAAAATCGATTGAATCAACGAAGTTGTTCATTTATAGATGGACAACCAAATTTTCAGATCAAACACTAAATTATTTGAGTATCCCGAGTACTCGTTAGGTCGATGGAATAAATATTTCTTATAATAATTTTATAATTCATTTTTCCAAAAGATAATCTGCTGACGTCGACTAATGACCGATTTAATTAGCTCGAATGATTTTCTTCCGCGGGTACTGGGGTTTGAAAGATCCATTGTTTTTTCTGTAAGACTGTGTGTAAGTTTAACGATATTGGAGCGACGATATAATGACAAAATATTACTGCCTGTATACGTGCCTTCCCGATCCAAAAATGGGAAGTGGCTGTGAAGAGGTGGTTTGAATATGTAATGCTTTCCGATCGCCTCTGCACAACCCGTTGTATACAGATATGAGGACGTATTGAAAAATTGATTGACGCGTCCATGGTATACTTTTTTTTAAATGAACGAATTCATAAAATGATATTATGATCCTTGCAATTGAAGTCTGTTTTGTCGAAATTACGTATAAATCTGATACGTGTACACTCTAAACCTACATAGGGTGGCTCAAAATGACCTGACATTTTAATGTATGAATTAAGCATAGTACAGTACTACCTCTCTAAGAGAGCCCTCGCTAAGAGAGAATTTCCCCGCCGTTCCGCTTGAACGCATTTTATGGCTTCCCCCACCTAGCTCGAGCTGTCCAGTGTACCCGAGGCCTCTCGAGTTTGTCGCGGACAACTCAATGGATGGTGGGGGAAGGCTTCGGCGACGAATTTCTCGAGAATTTCTTCCCCTAACCGCCCTAGACCGCTCTCTTAGAGAGGTAGTACTGTATTTGATTTGAAAAGTACGAATATTTTTATTTTAATACAAGGTACAAACATGGAAGTTATGTGTGAAACAAAATATCCGATGACTGGCCGCTTCGCCACTGTTTGCAAGCGTTCACTCTTTTGACGAAATTCTCAATATCATTTTGGCATAATTTCGTCTGAAATGAAACTGCGTCTGCAACAACTGCCATGCATTGTTTCGCCCGCGGTGTGGCAGGTTGCGCCATCTTGTTAAAAGAATATGTCTTCCAAGTCCATGCTGCTTATGCTATTTATCGGATATCGTATTCCACACATAACCTCCATGTCTGCATCATATATAAAAATAAAAATATTCATACTTTTCGAATAAATAATATGCATCATTAATAAATTGAATTTTCCAGCGATTTTGAGACTCCCTTTATAGTCCGGCTAATTGGAAAACGTCAAATGAATAATACCAGCTACTATGGTAAAATAATAATACCAGCATAAATAATGCTGAAATTAGCGACCATCTGCATCCCTGGTGCAAGTGTGTGATAGCTTAGCGTTGGGGAACGTAAGTCGAGTTTTTTGTTGTTGTAATCGTTTCTCAGAAAAACCTTGTACAAACAAGATTTTTTTCGAAGCCGGTTCATTTTGTTAATGCTTGTAAATATAAATTACTGGAGGACCAGAATTCCGACAATTTTTCAGATTATGCGTATTGGTGTTCAAACTTATCTTAAATCAACTTAACACAAGTTTTTTTTTCAAAAGTCATTGTATTTAACCGTATTGACATCGATTGTGTGAGACTGTTATTTTGACATTGTTAGCGAGGTTTTTAAGAATAACAAAAACGATTATGGTAGTTGTCAGTTCCTAATCTCAAATGAATGATTACTATTAACGCGAATTAAAACACGAAACGAGTTTTGAAAAAGGTACATTCTCGATATGTCACAGATACGAGAATGATAATGTAGTATGTACTTATATTATTTATCCAACGTCACTCGACCGGATTCACCAAGGACGTCAAGAATATGAAAAAGTGAAGAAATGGTCATTTTTGGCCGACAATACGACTACCCGAGAGAGAGAGAGAGAGAGAGAGAGAGAGAGAGAGAGAGAGAGAGAGAGAGAGAGAGAGAGAGCGCTCGAGAGGGAGGGAGAGAGAGAGAGAGAGAGAGAGAGAGAGAGAGAGAGAGAATGCAGTTACAATTCATTTTTTAAGAAACCGTCAATCTTATACTTGTGCGAAGAATGTGCAAATGTAAAAAACACGAAAACTCTATACTCTATTCATTACAATTTCTTTTTTCGTAAAATTAGAAAGGCAGAAACGAGCTGATGCCTTGAACTTTCTTTCATATAGTAACAAATATGTACATATATGTAACACATACATGCAACACCATCAAGTAAAACTGCAAGGGTAATTGAAAACAATAAAATGAATAAATGATAACGATTTAATAAAAGTAAAAAAAATAATAATAACTTTTGTACCAAGCGATTAGCAGAATCGGAAGATGGAAAAAAACATTAATGGAGAGAAGCCGTAAGAAAGTATGTATAAAAAACCATATATGTTAATTTCAAGGAAAGTGTGACGATTTTCAACAGTCAACATAATGGCCTTGTGGGACTTCGATAAACCTCTGACTACGAATACACAGAGATGCAAAAAAAAGTGAGTGAGAAAATGTGTATGCCAAGCACCGATAATAAAAGTCAACGTTATGTTAGAGAAAACTTTATTCCTCATAGAATTTTCGCAAAGGCTTTACCGTCTATCATGAAGTGAGCCTCTTACTTTTGCTTCCTAATTTTGTAAAACAGATTTCATGGTTGGTGAATGTCCACGTTCGAAGGTCTTTTTCATCTTCCTTTCTGTGTTGAATGCACGAAAAAATAGATGCAATCGCACGCCCGCGAAACGAGATTATTCGCGACTTATAGATGTACAATTGAGCCAACCTACCTGATCCAAACGACGTAAATTGCGATGATTATCCGATCGGCGTTTAATGTTTTCGATATGCTGCAGATAACGCACAAAGACGTACACAGGGTGGACCATTTAACGTCGCCACCCCAAATATCTCCGTTGCCTTCAGAGTTACGAAAAAAATGTCACGAGGTAATTTGATTAATTTCGAAAGGCTGATACAGTGGTGAAAAATTCATTTTTATCAAGGTTATAGTTTTTCGTTCTCAAGGTCATCAATGGTTTTTCAAATGGCAACATGTTTTTTTTATTAGGACGCTGTAGCTAATATTCAGATGAATCCAACGACCTATGATATCTTGACCTTGAAATGATTTTTCACTAAATTACACGTGTAAAAACGTGAAATCGTGGTGGTATTGACAACAAGAATATCCGAATAATGTAATTGAATTTTTTGTGCAGAACATTTATTGTAAAAAATGTTTGAAGTGATTGCCATTAACCTCGATACATTTTTTAAGACGTCGTATAATCGATTCTCTTGACCTTCGAATAGTTTGTGGTGTGATAGCGGCACAGGCTCTTGGATTTTGTTGTCGCATGTTCGCCAGCGTCGTGGGAACACCATGGTAAACACGATCGTTCATACCTCCCCATAGAAATAAATCAAAGATGTTAAATCCGACGAACGAGCAGGCCAATTACTGCATCTCTCCCAATCCAGCGACCGGGAAATTGTCGGTATAACACTTCGCGAGCTATAACTGCCCAATGAGCTGGACAGCCATCATATTGATACTCATCGCTGTGCTCTAACGGGACATCTTGTAGCAATTCCCCCAAAGTGTTGTTAAAAAAACGACGTATTTCCGTCCATTCAAATTGCCGTCTATGAAAAAAGGGCCAATAATCCGGCTCTTAATTATGCCACACCACATATTAACACTCCGAGGACGCTGATGCACAATTTGCTGGCGCCACTTCGGATTTTCGATTGACCAATAGTGCATGTTATGCGTATCATGGTTTGTAAAAGTTGATTCGTTGATGAACAAAACGCCGTCGAAAAAAATTCAAATTCACTTGTAACTGGCGTAGAGCCCGTTCACAGCACTGAAACCTATTTTCAAAACCGCACCATGAAATTCTCGATGCAAGGAAATATGGTACGGATGAAATCTATGATGTCTTAATATTCTTAAAATACTCGCCTTGGAAATTTCGGAATAGCGCTGAATTTGCGGACTACTTAATCATGTACATGTCTAGTATCATGTACTAGAACGGCAATCTCTGCTTCTTCGTTTGTTTCAGTCTCGCGATGTTTCCTTTTGAATGGATCGATACTGCCCGTTTCATGGAATAAATTAATAATTTGATCGAAACATCGACGGGAAGGATGATTTCTGTTAGGATAACGTTGTGCATAAAGTTCGTGCGCTTGCACAGAGTTTCTGCCGGTATGACCATAAATCAGAATCATTTCCACTTTCTCTGCTTGACTGTACAATACCATTCGCGATACGGTTATCACATGGTACATTGGATGGATACACTTGTCTTCTCATTCTAATATTGGTAGATGGTAAACATTCTTCACTCCACTACAGTTTTATACTACGTTACAATGCCAGTATTTACAAACATCAGAAACATCTCCGACTATTGACATTATTGTGTCCGTTGGATAACCCGCGTCGCTATCGCACCACAAATTATTCGAAGGTCAAGAGAATCATTCATCCGACGTCTTCAAAAATGTGTCGAGGTTAACGGCCATCAGTTCGAACATTTTTACAATGAATTTTCTGCACAAAAGATTCATTTACACTGTTCGGATACTCTTATTGTCAATACCATCACGATTTCCCGTTTTTACACGTGTATTTTGTTGAAAAATCATTTCAAGGTCATGATATCATAGACCGTTGGATTCCATAGGTATTTGGGGTGGTCACGTTAAATGGTCCACCCTGTATATTTAGATACTCGAATAAACTTGGACCCTGTTTAGACTCAATAAATAGACCCAATTTCGGAAGATTTATCGTGCACTCATAAACAAGTCTGTATGCCTAAGCTAGAATCCATTCGTCAAATTTTTTTTTCCTTGTGCACACTAGGACTCTAATTGTCCCGAATATATTTTTTCTTACTTGCGCGCGGTGTCTCTTCATATAGTCCACACTGATAAGTAAGGACATATTTTATTGGAATACACTTTTGTTCTGTATGTACAAAATATATATTTGGATTTTGGTATTTAACTCAAACAGATTATCATTCCGAGTGTATGAAACATATATTTGAATCAATAGTATTTAGATTTACAAACAGCAACTTCTCGTTGTTTTCCAACAGATGGCGTTACCAGAACTGTGTGCGTACAGTTGAAGATGGTAACGCATCTATAAAGACGTACCATGAGGAAACTTGAAATTCAGTGTATGCCATTTCGCCGAAGTGTAAATAACTTTTTTTATACTGTTAAACATGTCAAATATTATTCCTAAAAACAGTATTTGCGGGGGAATTTGACTGCACTACTTTTTTTGTTCAATTTGCAGCTGAAGTAGACAGAATTCTTGTTGAGACTTATGGCGACCATGCTCTGTCGGAAACAACATGCAGAGACTAGTTTAGAGGCTTTGAAAAAATGATTTAAAGTGTTGAATTGGAGAAATTGGTTTATGAAGACTCACGCCAGACACTAGCTGAACTTGCAGAATCAGTAGGAGTTGATCATACAAGAGTTTCGACACGTTTACAACCATTAGGAATTACTTTTTTAAATAAAGCATCAATTTTCACGAAAAAATAGCACGATCTTATTCAATATCCCAATATATATATATATATATATATATATATATATATATATATATATATATATGCATTCTTATCGTTACCAATCCCTGATGCTGAAATGGTATGAAAAATATATTATGATGCCATCATATTTCGGTATATCTGTCCCTTGCATGGGTATCACGATATGAACAATTAATCCCCAAGTGTTTCGAAAAGCACCTGGCCAATGAGCAACGACCTCCAGAACCCTAAGTGTCAATGAGCAACGACCTCCAGAACCCTAAGTACGCCGATACGGGTCACTGATAACGTGATATACTCGGTCAGGGTGCATATGTCACGTGAGAAGCGTGGTGGTCCTGCGCCACACGTTGGCGACGGAATGTAGTATCCGTGCGCTCGGCAGGCAGATCTTTTTCACGGTAGCGCTGTAGCGTAATTCTGTAACTCCTTATAACTCAGTAGCGACAGTTTTCGTTATCGTTAGCTAGCGATAGCCAGTAAGAGGCCCTCTTCCTTCTCTGATCATGCAAGTGATTGGCTGTTACTATTTATCGATAACGAAAACTGTCGTTACCGAGTTATATCGAGTTACAGAATGGCGCTACTGCCGACTTACCCGGCGCCCACGTTCGATAGCCGACGTACACTCAGAAAAACGTTTGGTACCGTCAAAAAAAAATGGTTTGAATCAACCAAATCCTGCAGTTGCGGGTGGCGAACGATATGAACGGTTCAATTGACTGCGAGATTTGGTTGAATTACAAATATAAATTTATTTCCGGCAACCAAACGTCTTCTTGATCCAAAAAGGCACAGAGTACTTTCAATTCTAATTCCGGTGTCCTGAAACCAAACTTTACTTGAACATACTGAACGGTTGGGTCGGTAATATCTCCCTTAAAAGCATTTTCAAAATATATAGTTCAACGAAAAACATATACAGTAGAATGAAACATGTGTGTATTGAATCAATTGCAGAGCATATTTCAGTCAATACATAATATTTTTGATAAAAGTTCATGTATAGTCCGTACTACTGAAAATATATTTTAAAAGAAAACCCCCCAACGCTGCTATAGTCGATCCAACCATATGTTGGTTTGCCCTGAATGACGGAGTAGGTTCTGACAACTGATATTATAATATATAGTTGAAGCTGCATACAGTAAGTTCAATAAAAATTCGTTTTACTGGCCTTAGCAATCCTTCGATACTTATGCACTTGGTGAACACGCAACGTCAAATGAAACTCACCGGCTTCCACTAAATTTACTATCAACCCCCGAGAGACGCCGTATAATGTTTTTCTCGAAGGATAGCACGCAGCGTGACAACAATGACGGACAAAAAGAAATGACGATCGTACACTTACCTCGAAATGTAGAAACAAGCGATTCAAGTCCCCAATCTATCAAGATGTCTTCTACTTTGCACATTTTTATGTTTTCGATGTAAATCGTCTCGCTAAACTTATCACAATGAGTATTGTAGTTTTCTACACGCTCACAGGGGAGATGCACGTCAACAGCCAGATGAGAAGACGTGAACAGCCGGGAGTCGAAAGGGCGATCGTAGCGCTGTTCGTTCATGCATCTGAAACTACACTGATTCGCGATTTCCATCATAACTAATCGCTCACAGTGATCGAACAGAGCGCGCCCGTGGTCGGATTTGCCAAATAAAGTCATTATCTAGAAATCATGCCGGGCAAAAAGTGATTGATTGCATCCACAAGAACTCAAGTAGCAATAGCAATCAACAGCTGAAAAATATGCACATCGTAGAAAAAAGAAAACACGGTCTTACCTCGAAGTAACTTTAATTAAATCATTTGTTTCAATTAACTTATCGGAGTGTCTCCCCGTCCGGATATCGGACGAATAAGCGTATGTTATTCCTCCGGATAGCGGCTCAGTTCACGCCGTATTTCCACGTATATATTATTGTGATTCATTGTCCTCGTATTTGCTAGTATCCGGACGAATAACATATATATATATATATATATATATATATATATATATATATATATATATATATATATATATATATATATATATATATATATATATATATATATATAGAATGTGTTATATTGTTAAACAATCTGTCAAACAATCTGAATCTCTGTATGTAATAATTTAATGAATCGGTTAAACAATCTGAATCTGTTAAATTTTATGAATATTGTTAAACAATTTACGAATACTGTTAAACAATCTATTAAACGAATAGTTTACACATAATTTTATTTGGGTTTGTTTGGTTTTAGGTTTGTTTGGTTTTGTGTTTTGTTTGGGTTTGTTTGGGTTTGTTTGGCTTTGTTTGGCTTTGTTTGGCTTTGTTTGGCTTTGTTTGGCTTTGTTTGGCTTTGTTTGGCTTTGTTTGGCTTTGTTCGGGTTTGTTCGGGTTTGTTCGGGTTTGTTCGGGTTTGTTCGGGTTTGTTTGGGTTTGTTCGAACAAAACCAAACAAACCCAAACAAACCCAAACGCAAACAAAATTATACAGATTTTATTCGGACGAATACGTGTAAATTATTCGTCCAGATAGATTAGTTAACAATTTAACACATTTTATCCGGACGATTATATGTATGTTATTCGTCCGGATACTAGCTGACATGAATCACAATAATATGTACGTGGAAATACGGCGCGAACTGAGCCACTATCCGGACGAATAATACGGTTATTCGTCCGGTAACCGGACGGCTAGCCGCAGCGTTAACTTATTCAATTCTAGAACCAACCGTCATTCGCTTTAAGCGTAATAATTAATTCAGTTGGAAAATGTAGTTTATTGGCCAATATAACGACCAAATTGATAAAGTTCAAATAAAACGCGGATTACTTATATGAACTCCGATGTAGTTAATCCAACCCATTATATAGCCAGGGAGATATTGCTATTATGACATGATAATTTGGTTGTTCCAACTAAACTGGCTTTGTCACTTGAATCGAATTGTATTTCAAGCGAATAAAATTAGGTTCCTTCAAGCATAACTGCTTCAACTAAATATACATAGTTGGTATTACCAAACGTTTTTCTGAGTGTATGGCGCTGTATTTCAAGCCTTGATCTTGAATGTTTTGCACAAGAAGCCTATATACCAGGAGACTGAACTCTGACACTGAAAAAATCGTACCCGAAAATGAGACCAATAGTGATGGCGCTGCGGTGCCGCGGAGCCCTATATATAGTTGTTCAGTTGGAAAATACAGAAGTATAACCACTTAAGCCTTTTTCTAATTTTCTTTATTCTCGTAATTGCTGACCCGTGCGAACGCCGCGAGGACTGATTCTCGATTGATTCTTCCCTTTTTTAACGCCTACCGCGATTACCTCTTTTTGTTTATTAGTCTAGCAACGCAACATTCAACTCTAATATCTAATGAAAATATGTATGTTCGCCCTCGCGGCGTGTACACCGGCGGGCTTGAAAGAATGGTCTTTCAATAGGTACAAACTGGCGAGTAAGGTACAAGACTTGTGACTAACCAAGCATAAACGAAAAAACATGAATAACTAAATACAAATACGTAATACAATCTTTTTATAATCTAACGAGCCATCTATTCGGTCGGCAACACGCATATTTTTGGCAAGGTTCGCTGGATTGTACCGCTCATAGTTTTTATAGTCACGGTACGAATAAGTCCATCCGTTCCAGGGTGGGTGTCTACTATTTTTCCGAGACGCCACTGGAGCGGTGGAGTAATATCGCGTAGTAGGACTACTGCGCCAATTTTTACGCTGTGGTTTAAATTCTCCAATTTCCATTTTGTTCGTTGTTGGAGCTGCGTGACATATTCTCGCGACCAACAATGCCAGAAATCGTGATACATTTTTAGAACTAATTGGTATCGTCTCAATCGGTTTGAAGAAGTGTCTGACACATCTTCCTCGGGAAAAGTCGTTAAAGACGTTCCCACTAGAAAGTGCCCCGGAGTCAAGACTTCGAGGTCACTTGGATCGGATGATAAGGGAAATAGAGGGCGCGAATTTAGACATGCTTCTACCTGACAGAATATTGTTGATAGTTCTTCGAAGCTTACACTTGTATCCCCTATTACCGCCTTGATGTGCGTTTTCGCTGACTTGACTGCCGCTTCCCATAGACCACCCATGTGCGGTGAGTGAGGTGGAATGAATTTCCACGCGATAAGGTCGTCTGCTGCGAATCTGGTTACCTTGTCCTGATGAGCCTTGTTCTTCAATAGTTCGGCGAATTCTTGCATTGAGTTGTTTGCTCCTACAAAGGTTGTTCCGTTGTCTGAATAAATTGTGTGGCATCGACCACGCCGAGAAATAAATCGTTTAAGCGCGTTTAAAAACGCTAAGGTTGTCAAGTCAGACACGATCTCCAGATGAACTGCCTTCGTGGCTAGACACACGAACAAACATAAATATGCCTTCGTGGTCTTATTGCGCGAGACCTTGATCGTAAACGGACCAGCGTAGTCGACTCCGACGTACGAAAACGGTCGACTCGGTTTGATTCGTTCAGCCGGTAAATTTGCCATCAGTTGCGTTGGACTAGGTGGTCGTAATTTGAAGCAGGTGACACATTTTCGTAGCACACTGCGAATAGCGTTCCTTGCAGATATTATCCAATATTGTTCTCGCAATGACGCGAGTAATGCTGATGGGCCGGAATGAAGATTTCGGTGGAGATAATGAGAAATGATTAATCGTGTTAGCGGATGCTTTGTTGAAAGGATTATCGGGTATCGTTGATTGTACGACATTTCCGCGTTTTTTAGACGCCCACCCGCTCGAATGATGCCCTTATCAATGAACGGGTTGAGACTCAATAGTTTACTCTTGGAACCGACGGGACGATTGTGCTCCAATTCCTTGAGTTCGGTTGCAAAGGATTGTCGTTGGGCACGTTTCACCAAAACTTCCATTGCGTTTTGTAGCTCGGTAGGTTCCAATGCTCCAGCGCGTCGTTGTCCATGGTCGATGGTTCGACAGTTAGTCGTGAAACGAATCATCCATGCTACGACCCTGATTAATTTTCGGAGTGACGAATATTTGAGACACCAGTCATCGTTGCATTCGATTGTTGTAAACGTAATTGACATTGACTTCATTTCCGGAGGTTCGGACACCGGCGGGCTTGGCATGCTTGGCCACGACTCTTCGTCTCCCTCGAGCCATTCGGGGCCGTGCCACCAGATGCTTGTGTCGATTAATTGTTGCGGCTCGGTTCCTCGTGAAATTACATCGGCTGGATTGTACTCAGATTGAACGTACCGCCAATTCTCCGGGTTTGTGAGGTCCTGAATTTCCGTTACCCTATTGCGCACGAATTCCTTCCATCGGCATGGTTGACCCTTTATCCAGGCCAGAGTAACAGCTGAATCACACCAGTAGGTGGTGGTGTGTATTTCGACCGTGAGTGCCGGTTTCATTTTGTTGTACAAGCGAGCGAGTAGGAGAGCTCCACATAGTTCAAGACGAGGTTGGGTGACTGGCTTCAACGGAGCTACGCGAGATTTCGCGCATAAGAATCGTACGACTGAGGTTCCCGATTTGTCTGTTGATTTCATGTAGATGCATGCCCCATAGGCGACAGTTGACGCGTCGCAGAATCCGTGTAATTCTATACTGATGGGGAACAAACAGATCACGTGTCTTGGAATTGCTATGTCGTTTATTTTCAAGAATTGCCTTTTGTAGACTTCCCATTTAGTGTGTAGGTCTGTTGGAATAGATTCATCCCAATTCAATTGTAATTGCCACAATTGCTGCAGCAGGATTTTCGCCTTTATTGTTGTAGGCCCAATCAGCCCCAGCGGATCGAACAATTGAGCTACGAAAGCCAGAATGACTCGCTTGGTCGTTTGCTGCTCCTTTGTAGTACTCGAAATCTTGTATGTTAGTTCATCATTGTCCACTTGCCAGCAGAGACCGAGTATTTTTGTGTTCTCGCCGATATTGCAGCTGGTAGATTCATTAACATCCTCTTGATCGAGTATTGATGACGAATTCGATTTCCACTTTTGTAATGGAAATCCAGTAGCATCTAGAATCTGTTGAATCTCGGCCTTTCGTTCACGCACTTCTGCGATGGTCGATCCTCCAGTTATGAGATCGTCGACGTAGAAGTCGGGCCTTATAATCTCGCTCGCTTCCGGCAGGGTTGTTGCATTTTCAATGCCTAGTTGCTGGAGACATCTTGTTGCCAAGAAGGGAGCTGATGATGTGCCGTATGTTAGCGTATTTAGACGATACGGTTTAGGAGGAACGTTTGGGTTGGTTCTCCATAGGATTCCTTGGAGATCTCGATCATCTGGGTGCACCGATATTTGACGGTACATTTTTGTAATATCCGCCGTCAATACGTACGGATGTTGTCGAAAACGTGCCACGATATCGACCAATTCGCGTTGGACGACTGGCCCTACCATCAGTAGATCGTTTAGCGCCTTTCCAAATGTGGTGCGATGAAATGCATCAAATACGACTCGGAGCTTCGTGGTACTTTTGTCTTCGTTAATGACCGCATGGTGAGGTAAGTAATTCACCTTCTTGGTATTGGCACCGTCCTCAATGATGCTCATATGGTTGAGATTCTCATACTCCTCCATGAATCCGGTATATCTTTCTTTGAGAAGAGAACTCCTTGCCAATTTACGCTCTACGGATCGTAGGCGTTTTAATGCGTTGTCGTATGACTCTCCAAGTGCATTGGACTTATCACGAAGAGGCAGTCTGACCTCGAATCTCCCCGAGGGAAGTCTTGCATGAGTTTGTTGGTAATGCTCTTCGCAGGTGAGTTCTTCCTTTGATAGCTCTCGGGCCGATTGAATCTCCTCGATGTGCCAAAATCGTTTCAATTGATCCTGCAGTTCAGTGACGTTGGAGAAACCGCAGATCTCTCGGGTGGGCGTTGGTTGCCCTTTCACGTCATATGGCCCACCAATGATCCATCCTAGTTTTGTTTTTTGAATCACCGGCTGGTTCTTGCCGCTCCGAATTTGCTCTGCGCATAGCAAGTCCCAAAACACGCCGGCTCCTATCAACAAATCGATGTTTCGTGGTATGTTGTATTCCGGATCCGCCATTATCACATGGGACGGAATTTTCAATGAATTAGAGTCGAAAGTTGTAAGTGGAATTTGATCTGTGATTTTTTCGAGTATCGAAAATGATAGTTCAACCGAATACCCATTGTACTTCGATTGAATGGTCGCATTGGTCGCTGTTGACACGTGCGTCACTGTCTGCGCAATTGCACCCACCGATTGTCGGATTTTTCTCAGTGGAAGTTTTAGCTGGTCGCTCAAGTCGCGAGTCATGAAGTTCGTCTGTGAACCACTGTCCAGCAGCGCTCTTGCTTCAATTTTTCGTCCCGAGCTGTCTTGTACGTACACCATGGCCGTTGATAGTAATACCTGTGATATTGGTTTAAAGGCACAGGTTGCGATCGAGTTGGTTTCTTTCGTACTTGTCGATTGTGTCGGTTCGTTCGCGTTGTCACTATTCTTGGTTGGTTTCGTGCCCAAAGCACTCTGGTGTCGTTTCAGATAATCGGACTGATCGGCTAGATGTAATAATGAATTGTGTTTTTTATCGCAATGCTAACAATTTCTTGACTTACAGACCTTTGTGGTGTGGCCCTTCCCGAGACAATTCAGACACAAATTAATGCGTTTAATTTCATTTATCCTTGTTTGCACCGGGAGATCGAGAAATTGTTTACATTGGTAGATTCTGTGATCTTCGTGACAAAAATAGCAACTGAACTGGCGAGCTGTGCTAACATGGGATGTCGAATGACCCGCCTTTTGCTTCAAATGAGATGCTGGTTGGGATTTTAAACTGATTTCTTCCTTGCCCCTTTTTTGCTGAATTGCCTCGAGAATTTGACACCTATTACTCAAAAACTCCTTGAGGTTATCGACGGTGGACCATTGCTTTGAAATTACCCTTTGCTCCCACTCGCGCTTCGTGAGGGAATCCAATTTATTCATAACAATCTCAATTAGCAACGTGTCCCATGAATCGACAGGTTCCCCGAGATTTTGCAACGCTCTTAAGTGCTTACACAATTCGTCGGACAATGCTCGTAGGCCGGAAGCAGATTCGCGTTGCACTTGCGGCAATTCGAACAACGCCCGCACGTGATATCGAGTGGTTAGCCGCTTGTTTTCGAAACGTTGTTTTAAAAGATCTAGAGCTACCTGGTAATTGTCGCCGGTGATCGGTAGCGATTGAATTATTTGAGCGGCTTGGTCTTTCAAAACTGATTGTAAATAATACAATTTTTGTACATTTGATAACGACTCGTCGGAATCTACGAGGGCCGTGAAGAGATCGTAGAACTGAGTCCACTTCTCATAACTGCCATCGAACTGTGGTAAAGCAATTGTCGGTATTTTTACGTTATGATGGACAAATTGGCTATTCGGTTGCAAGAGATTCGCGCGTGGTCCCCGTGCACTTTGATTCTGAGAATCGTTTGATGATGTCGCTGAACCGACCAATCGTTTTGCTCGTGAAATTGCTTCGTAAAATAGATTCTCAAATAGGTAATTTTCAGCGTTCAAATCGTCGCCTAAATGTTCGTCTTCATCAAGCACACGAAGTTTATCTTGACCTTCATTGAATTCTGTCAAAAGATTATCTGCTCGTTCTAGCCGAATTTGCAATTCGACTAGGTCTCCCGTTTCATTTGTAAAACCATCGATAAATTGCCGAAATCGCGTCAATCTTGATTTCGTACCGGCGCGGGTACGCTTGAGCGCAGCAATATTTGCCATTTCGCCGTTTTGTTAACAAATTCGTTAAACTATCCTTAATGTCGCGTGTAATTTCGCAGCATGTCTACATTTCAAGCGAAAGATTGCGAACCCGTTACGTGCGATGTAAATGCGGATGATGCAACTTCTTGAAGCTTCGAGATTCACGTAGAGCGTCGGTTGTCAGGACCGATGTTTTCCCTGGATACCTCGAATTTATGGATGCCACGCTTCATGTGGTGAGTGTATGTCCCTTCGATTACCGCCCGTCGAGTTGTCGAAGAGGTCCGATGGTATACCCTCCAAATTGATTGCTGATTCCCACCGAAAGATGAAATTCCTCGTGGAATCTTGAGGCGCCGAATGGCTCGGGGCGTGGTGATCCGTCAAAGACTCAAATCTTCAAATCTTGATTTATGTACACATTTTTATAAAGGTGCACTGTTCACCGTAAATCCGGCTCGAAGGACCATTGTTCAGTTGGGAAATACAGAAGTATAACCACTTAAGCCTTTTTCTAATTTTCTTTATTCTCGTAATTGCTGACCCGTGCGAACGCCGCGAGGACTGATTCTCGATTGATTCTTCCCTTTTTTAACGCCTACCGCGATTACCCCTATTTGTTTATTAGTCTAGCAACGCGACATTCAACTCTAATATCTAATGAAAATATGTATGTTCGCCCTCGCGGCGTGTACAATAGTAATGTAGTTGATCGCCGAGGTGAAAGAGATCGGATAAGTTTCTAACCTCACGACAGACCGAGCGGGATTTTTACATGGTAATGCGTGGTCACTTCTTGACAAAATCGTTTAACAGAAATAATAACAAAAGCCTTGAGCGAACAAGGAAGTAACAAAAAAAATCAAAATTGTGGACGTCCATTACTTAGTGTTAAGTATGTTAATTATTTAATTCTTATTCCTACTACGTTATTTGAAAATACCGTGCGAAAATTGATATTATTTAGATTTATATTTATTATTGTCTTTTTTAGTGTTATACTTGGCCCTGAACCATGTTTTTTGGTTCAATAATGTACGTCTTCCACTTCATTTAATTAAATAACTATTACTAGCTTTTGAATGCATCATAATTATTATAATTACCAATATTCCTTTGCATGTCCTTGTATAAAAATAGTATAAAAATTAATATTCACAGCATACTCTACAAAATATCAATAATAGGTAATATGAAGGAAAATGAATTTAAAAAACTATATCACCGATTCTATAGATGGAATCAAATGTTGTATATTTAAAAAAAAACTAATACTTTTTTTCATATGATTTGGTATGATTTAAATTCGAATTATCGTGTAACGACAAAGAAAAAAAACCTTATTTGTTCAACTTATCTATGTCATTGGCGATTTAATTTTTGCGATTAAAAAAACTATGCTTCATCTGTACTGTATGCGTATCAGTCACCGTATCATTTCGTCTTAAATGTTATTATAACTCTGACATTCAAACATGAATGAAGGTTAGGTAGACCCCCATGGAAATTTATATACGCAAAAATATACGAAAAATTTATTTTATTAATAACTGTAATATATGTGAAATGTGCCATATATTGAAAATATATATTGCATATATGTGCCAAATTCTAATTTTCGTAAAGTTTTTATATATGAGATGTATATGCGTGGTATTACTGTATATCACTGTACCATATATCAATGATATATGTAGCATTCACCCTGCATATATACCACATATATACAGATATGTGTTGCATATCTGCCCGCACGGAAATAAAATATATGTAAAAATATATTTTTCGATATATTAAAAAGGGATGTAAAATATATTTCAGATATATATTATTCATCTTAGATATAGATTAGATATATGCAACATATACGGGAAATGCGTTAAAAATATATTCGCGATATCAAAGTTTTCGGCCAAAATAGATCTTCAGAATGTATACAAAAATATATATGTTGGATAGGCGGTTACGCCTATCCAACATGGAGACCCGTTAAACTTAATAAAACTTAATTTACAGTTAAAGTACACTATTACATATAAACACTATATACACCCACATGAAAATAAAATAGATAAAAAATATATCGAAAATATATAAAACATGTATTAAATATATAATTGGTTCGAAAAGTTGGATATGCGAATTATATTTTTGGGCAAGAGTAAAACCTATACGATATATAAATATAAATCCATTTAAGATACATCTTAAATATATCAAACATACAAACTGAATGTATGTTTTATATATTTTAAATATGGATGGTTAAATAACTTGAGTAACAGATGACGTTGCAAATCAAAAACATCTTCAAGTCGGTATCTCGCGAAGACCTAGCCGCACTAGCCGGAATAAATGATCGGAGAAAAAAATTGAAGGTTATGTAATTCTATTCGATTATCGCTCTCTATGCGAACGCAATTAAGTAATTGATCCGATAATGTTAGTTACCCTTGTAAATCCACACATTTCTCAATAAACTAACATTGTGTATTGTACGATATGCAGACGACACGAAAGTTAATTTAACAAGTAGAACTAGCTCAGTGGGGAACGTCCCAGCTCATCACTCACACTGAAAAAAAAATTCAGTTGGTTTAACAAAATGTATCTTTAAATACGTTCAACTTGATTTTTGATTGGCATAACAAACATTTTGTTAATCTAACGATAGTTTTAGTGGTGTGAACTGTAGCTTATTTAGCTACAGTTCACACCACTAAAATTATCGTTAGATTAACAAAATGTTTGTTATGCCAATCAAAAATCAAGTTGAACGTATTCAAAGATACATTTTGTTAAACCACCTGAATTTTTTTTTCAGTGCAGAGGTCCCGAATTCGAAATCACCTTACGGCGTGTAAGCGTCTGATATAATTTAAATTTGGACCATTAATATATTTGAACCGCAAACACCATAATCGTAATTAATGACAAGGAAAAATATCGTAAAAGGGTGCAATGATGTAAATAACATCATAACAATTTTTTAAGAATATTTCAAGTATAGTTTAAATATATTTCAAGTTTATCTTAAATACACGTTGAATATACTTCAATAATATTTGAAATGTAGTATGAACATATTTCAAGTATATTTTAAACGGAGTATGAACATATATCGTGTATATTTTAGATGTAGTTTAAATAAATTTAAAGTATATTTCAATTATAAGTCGAATACAGTTCAAATACATTTGTAGTATATTTTGAGGGTAATTTGAGTACATTGTAAGAATATTTTCAATATAGTTCGAATATACGTAACCGCCTATCGAACATATATATTATTTATATACATTCTGAAGATCTATTTTGGTCGAAAACTTTGATATCGCGAATATATTTTTAATGCATTTCCCGTATATATTGCATATATCTAATCTATATCTAAGATGGATAATATATATCTGAAATATATTTTACATCCAATTTTAATATATCATCATAATCATACTTTGTTAAATTCCGCCTTTAGTTGTTGAAATATCTGTACTTCAACATTTTCATATATCTTTTCACACCTGAAGTGATGACAATTTTGAAAAGAGAAAGTCCACCTCCCGGCCGCTCATAAAAATCGTATTGTATTATTAATTATTGTTACCAATTATTATTCTTTTTCATTGTAGTGAATTTTAATAAAAATCAGGCCTGCTTTTCCTACCTCAGGCATTATGGGGAATACAATCAGCACAAATATTTTAGTTTCCTGCAGATATTTTCTCATTTTCTTTCCATTTCGGAGCAATAATCTGGCAAAGATATAGCCAATGTTAACAATATGGTCAGCAACTGGGACGGCATCGAACACCGAACGTGATTAACAGCTCCACCTGGGTGTGGGCCATGTAGACCCACCGTTGCCTAGTCTATAGCCGTATTAATTATCGACATCTGATTAACTATCGGTTTTCAGCCAATATCAGCTTTCAATTGGCAGCTGGCCGATAGCATCACACGGTCCTCCATGTATCTCACCGATGTCATTTACCACTGCAAATCCTATGGTTGGATTCATTATCAGCATAGGAAAAACGGCTAGTACCTTTCATGCGAGCCTGAACCTACGCAGTGTATGTACCATCACGTAGTCCACGGCGGAATTAAATGTTGCCATTTTACATATTAGCGATCTTGGGCCCCTAGCGGCTATAAATAGTATTCGACAGTTGGCATCCAATCCCAACCCGGATTTTGTGTCAGTCCTTACATCCTTGGTATCCTTGTATTATGATGCAATATCTACAACTAAATATCTAATAGACCGGCCTCCCGCGTAATAAAGGTTCCACTGATACTAATTACCCTTCTATTAGATACATAAGTATCAGTACCACCTGATGCTTATTATCGCTTTTCCATAATTTACAACATAATTTACAACAATTCAATTTATGAGCTTGATTTTAATCCTCCCAGTAACATCCAAGGTCTTTTTTTTCTTGGAATTTTTCCACGCTTTCCTTGATGTATCTGACATTATTATAAAAATCATATGAGTACCGTTCGGCCAACTCAATTTCAGTATTGGTACAGAAATGGAACGAACATTTGCTCAGTACTGGGGAGAACCCGGTGGTAATCTCAACGTTATCGTTGGGCCAACGTTAAGTGCCATCCTTCAAATCGAGCTTATCATTTCTATGTTAGCCCCACTGTCGTTCAGTTGTGCCGTCATTAGCTGGCCGACTGTCAAGTGCGGTTCGCGCGAAGCTGAACCAATGCTGGACCGTGCGTAATCTTTTTCTCGGGAAGCCTGTCTTTTAACGAAACGTTAATTCAATCTATGTATATACTTTCTTACAACAATTGACTGACTAAATAACTGAAATAATATAAATAAAAAATAATAATAAATAAAACTAAATAAATAAACAAAATTGAAATATACTGAAATTATTTCAGAAGCATTCACCGAAAGAAAGAAAATAAAAGTGAAAAAGCAGCAATTATTGGCATCGAACGAGCGTTGCATACACGCAAGTATTCAGACAACTATTCGGTTTCTTCCGCTACAAAGCGACTTTAATGTAATTCAGCTTGGGCGTCTTGAAGACAAGAACATGAAAAAAAAAATCGATAATCTCCTAACCCGCTCGATCACCCTCTCAATACAGTCAATTTTGTTGTTACCGTTGATTTCAATCGTACTACGAAGTTGTCAGTATTACATTTTTTGTTTTGCGGTTGTCCGTAACTTCGCGATTGCGGCCGTGAGGTCGGGCTCCAATTTTGTAATAAAATTCGAGGCAATGCAAACGCTCGATCGTTCCATGCTCGAGCAACGTGCGTTTATAAAGTCGCGGTGAGACCGCGCGAATGTAGAAGTATAGACACGGTGGTAGAAAGGCGCCTCGAGAGGCCTTGATATTTCGTATAATCAGCCTTAAGAGAATATTATCTCCCGGCGGGATTGGCAAAGCGGCAAAACTCTCGTGCGGTAAGCTTGGTTTCAGTTCTCCCAACACAACGGCAATCCGGTTGTTAATACATATGTATAATATGTCATATCCAATATAGATATATAATATACGCTACAAATATACAATATACATAGATATATGATATACATGAAACTATATGCATAGGCTATTACATACAATATTAACCGTAGATTATACGTGCGTATATATATTTGTGTGTTGTTGTATATAACAGGGACTCAAATACCGTGCGTATTACATATTAATGTTAAATATGTACTATAGGTAAAATGTGGTACGTGAGCAGGTAAAAAGAGCACGGGGAGATGGTGGAAAGACGAGGCGGACTAGCTTTTGTGATAGAAATTACGATACTATAAATGATTTACACATTTTTTTGTCGCTTCCTCGTGTTTAAACTTTTTGAGGATAATTTATATGCGAGAGAAGGCATACAGCTGGAGCTTTCCGCCCATTTACAATTCAATTGAGGAGATAATTATTTGCGCTACAAAGATTGACATATTTACAGATTCAAGCGATGCCACCTCGAACTGGCTTATTTGAAACCTTGCTGATGTCTTCAAGTGTAATTTTTTTGGCTCGTAGAAGACCTCTTCCATCAAATTCGAGCATGTCCACTGAATAAATTAATATAAACAACGTGGCTCAATTGGGGATAGTTTTTTAATTAAAAAGAATTATTGCGTTTTTATTAGAAATGATTTAATATTCCGTGTTTTTATTTTATATAATTTTCTTGCATGTTTTTAGTAACGATTTTATGATTTAATTGTCCATTAAAAAAAACATTCGCACGTATAGCACGGATTTTCCGAAACTTACCATTGCATTTTTAATCCAAGCATAATGAACGTTTACATGAAACATCGTTTTTACGTACTCGCGAATGAATTTATTATGTATTGCGTTTTCTAGTATATTCTGTGCCGAAAATCCATGGCGATATGTCGTTAAAAATATTATGCCTGGAAGAACATAAATACATAACAGCAATATTATATATGTTTACGTACGGCTGGTAGAAAAGAATTCAGCCTGCAGAAGAACACGTGTTAAATCGTACAGCTTATATAGTTTTAATTTTCACCTCTCAGAAACACACCTGCACACACACGCACACACACAGGCATACATGTACATGCAAATCTTGTATATCATAAACTCATCATCAGCATAGCGGCTGAACAAAGAGAACGAAATTAACACGACAATAATAATCCGTCAGTCTATGTATATACATATACATATACATATACATATATATATATATATATATATATATATATATATATATATATATATATATATATATATATATATATATATATATTAGGGTGTGCGGAAAAAAATCGATACTTTTTTTTTCGGTTGCATCCACCAAAAAAAGGTGAATTAAGGTAAAAAAAGAAGAATCCTCGAAGGAGAGCTCAAAAAAAAAATTATTTCGAACGGCGCATTGCATTTGAATACTTTCCATAAGAATAACACAGGAAAACATTGGCACTTCTGAACGTCGTAGTAAAACTCTTCAGAAAAAAAATCTCACAAAAATGTCATTAAGATATTCTGATAGAGAATTGAATTCCCTAAAAAAAAGTTCCTACGAACAATTAGCTTAGAACAACCGTTCAAGTGGTATCGCTGTCTGAAATTAAATTTTTTATTTAAGCGACGTGCGCGCCATGGCACACGCTGCGAGTGATTTTGCACTCGTAGTGCAAAATCACAAGCTTCACACTAAGGCCACGAACGGGAAACCGCTACATTTTCCCCTCATTTTGGCCTCGAATCAAGATCTGTCACTGCTACAAAATTTCATTCGTTATTGCAAAGTGAATCCTGTAGTAGGGGAGGCTGCTTCGAAAAAATTAGCTAGTCACTTGTGGTACTTTAACGAGAAAATTGTTGCTTTGTCGTTTTTTGACAATGATGTGCCGATAAGTGTGAAGGCAAAAATGGTACAAGCTCTGCAATCTCGAGAAAAATCCAAAAATCCTTCCGAGTGAGTAATTGTTAAAAAAAGTGATTGGGAAATGGTGCTGAAAAAAGACATAAGCGATTTCGTCACTCAAGAATCCTTATTTCTTTTCCAGCAATTCAATTTACCTCATGACTTTTTGAGAGTAAATATTGAATTATGGCCGGAAAATGCCATTTATTTAAGTTGTTTAGATTTTTTAACCCAAAAGTCGTTAATAACGTAGCCGAACGTCGTGTCACTTTGATAGAAGCATATAACGGTTCATTAACAAAAAACGAAGAGCAGCTACAATATTTATTGGGCGTAGTGCAAAATCATCGACAGAAATACCCTAATTGCAACAAACAGACTCTTAAGAAAAGGAACGATGATTATCAAGCATTATAATGTAAAAACAAATTATTTTATCTTATTAAACCAAATTAATTGAATAAAACTTTTCGAAACACGATCAATGATGGACGTCGTTTCTTCTATATTTCTTGTTGTACTTGATTCTTTTTTGTATCAGAGAAATATTTTGAGAACAATTCCATTTAAATTGCATGTTAGAGCAGAACATTCTCTACAAAAAAAACCCAAAAAGTTTTTTCGTAAAGCGAAAGATTCGATTTTTACAGCATTTCGAATTATTTTTTTTCTATTAATTCAATTTCAGACAGCGATTCCACTTGAACGGTTGTTCTGAGCTAATTTTTCGTAAAAACTTTTTTGTTGGAAATTCGTTTCTCCATGAGAATATGTTAATAACATCTTTGTGTGATTTTTTTCCTGACGAGTTGCACTACCACATTCAGAAATCTCAATATTTTCCTGGGTTATTCTTATGGAAAATATTCAAATGCAATGCGCCATTCGAAATAATTTTTTTGTGAGCTCTCCTTCGAGGATTCTTTATTTTTTACCTTAATTCACCTTTTTTTGGTGGATGCAACCGAAAAAAAAGTATCGATTTTTTTCCGCACACCCTAATATATGTGTGTGTGTGTGTGTGTGTGTGTGTGTGCGTGCGTGCGTGCGTGCGTGCGTGCGTGCGTGTGTGTGTGTGCGCGTGTGTGTGTGTGTGTGTGTGTGTGTGTATGTATGTATGTATGTATGTATGTATATATGTATATGTGTATATATATTTCTTTAATGTACACACACACACACTCATGGGCGTGTGTATGTAGATATATATATACATATATTTATTATATTGACATTATTACCCTGCGATGCAGGGGACATAATACTTCCAAAGTCTTGTTATACGCGTAGATTTCCTCGACACCTAAGTCCAGACTTTCCGGGCTCTTTAACATCACAAACCGCTTCATAATTCACTTACTCTCAGTTGATAAATTATACACAAATAACATTTAATTTGATTTTCTGCAATTGCTACTACGTTTCATGGTGACGTAGTACCACTTCGATATTGTACTACTTTTCACGATAGCTCGGATGTTCATAGAAATAAAGTTTCAGAGAAAAAATACATAATTTATCAAAAGCTGCCATTTTAAAACTTCCTCTGCCCAAATTTGATTACTTGGATGTACGAAAATGTTCAAATGAATAGTACAAATTTGACTAAAATATATTTCATTTTCGAAATCACTTTATGCCTCCTTCCGCTTATTGATAGTGCTAATGAATAGTACCAATGCATTGGTCATAATTGGCATAGTAGAATCGTCGGAAAGTCGAAAGCGTAGAGTGGATGTAATAAATAAATATTGACAACACTTTGACGATAAGTCTATTTTATCAATGACAATATTCAATGATATGATAAATGCATTATACATAATTATTCTGAAGAAAATACGTTTTTATTTCGGTGGATGGATATTAGGTATTACAAATGAATGTCACCCGTGATATTTTGGATTGGGACCACTAATAAACGTGCATTTTTTTCTTTTTGGCCTTCAGAAGAGAGTGTGGTTTTATGAAGGCTCCACCATTATTATTATTATTATTATTTGATAGACTTTATTGCTCCGGGCAACGCACTTCCTCAGTTTGCACTGGGAAACATTCACCTACCCCCGGGGGTTAGGCTCGGTCTTAATCTAGACCGGAACAATAACGCTGGACGGCACTCGAGGGTTCCGACATCACCTCGGCTGCCGCCCAGTCAAAAAGTCGCGCGAAAAATCCGATATATCGCTCTGCGATAGCCGCTCCCTCAAGCCAGAGGGTTAGCGGCTACCGCAGTCCACAATCATGTTGCCTGAGCAAACGGAGGGACCCAAGTATGACCGCCTTCTGCATCTGACCCGCCAGCAACCGGACACCGGGTTTGAAAACCGGTATGCTAGCGAGGCTCGATACAAAAGACTCTTTCATCCCCCCTAGCGCGCCGATGATGAGGACAACGAGAGTTACCCTGAATCCTCGGTGCACACGACGTAGCTCGGCCAGGAGAGGCTGATACTTGAGCCGTTTCTCCTCTTCCTTTCGCAACACGTTCACTTCGGCCGGAGCCGAGAACGCAATGACGAATATCGTCTTGTCGTCGAAATCGAAGAGGACAACATCAGGCTTAGTCGCTTGAAGCGGCCCGATGGTCGCGAATGAGAAGTTCCAATAAATCTTGCACCTCTCGCCCACGACAACGGACTCAATATCTCCTGGTAAATAAGGCGGCACGGGCTCCCGGTCTATCCCATAAGAGTGCCGTAGATGATAGTACAACACTCTTAGGGCCGCGTTATGGCGATAGATATATCCGGAGACTGCATATACTGGGCATGCCGACAGTAGATGCATTAGTGTCTCCGGCGATTGTTTGCATGCACGACACAAAGTGGTCGGCAGAGGCTGACCCAAAACGCGACTGCGATAGACCAGGGTGTTGATGACTCCGTCTTGGCAGGCGCAGATAAACCCTTCGGTCTCGGACATCAGTCCAGCTGACCGCAAGAAGGAAAAGGTCAGCTGGGTGGACAGCCCCTGTTCCTCGATGTGGTGAAAAAACACACCGTGCATGGGTCTGTCCACGTGCTGCCGAGTCAGGACAGTCTGCTTGGCAGCCCTGATTTCCCGCCGACGTCGGGACTTGGACAACCGAGCGACGGAGTCTATTGGCGCCACGCCGGCGCCGGTGGAACTCCAAGCCGAGGGTCTCTGCCGCACGATCTGCCGCCTTATAAAGAAAAGCACCCGCCCCGTGAAGCTCATGCTGGTGCACAATCTCCAGGAGCGGGTCCGAGCTCGTTATTACATCGCTTGCTATTCCGAGGACCATGCGGTCATGAAGACACTCCAATTCCAGGAGCCCACGTCCGCCGCTCTGACGCAGCATATAGAGGCGCGGGGTGGAAGATCGAGGGTGCAGACTCCGCTGGATGTTCATTATTTTGCGTGTGCCGATGTCCAGCTGTTTAAGCTCGTCTCTGCGCCATTTGACGACGCCAAAGGAGTAGAGCAGGACCGGGACAGCGAGCATATTGGTGGCAGTGATCTTATTTTTCCCAGACAGATCTGATTTCCAGATCCGTCTGAGACGCCGCCTATACTCGCTGCGGAGGGCCTCCTTGACACCCTCAGCGTCTTGTACAGAACGCTGATCGATGCCAAGGTACCGATAAGACCCTTCGGCATCCAGGTGTTTGAAGACGCTCCCGTTCACCAGCCGAACATCAGCCGCGACACCCTCTGCTCTCCCTCTCCTGAGATGAAGAACAGCGCACT
This sequence comes from Ophion obscuratus, assembly GCA_964007375.1. NCBI lineage: Eukaryota > Metazoa > Arthropoda > Insecta > Hymenoptera > Ichneumonidae > Ophion > Ophion obscuratus. The sequence continues at coordinate 44,554,599 of OZ023321.1, read as the reverse complement.
TGTCCAATCCGAAGTCCATTCCCACCGCCCGCGTGTACGTCGCTACGATGTTCAAGAGGAGCTTAAGCCCCCCCCTCCCCAGGAGCGTATAGCTTGAGGTCATCCATATAAAATAAATGGGTGATCCCTCGCCCACGCTCCCCAACCACCTGGCACGCCGAAAACTAGGTGCGAACACCACCTAGTCAAGCCCCCCACAACCGGTCCCTCTCGAATGGGGACCAAGGATCAGTTGGGAGGGGCACCCGGGTAGAATCCACGGTAACGACCACGGCTCGAAATCGGCGCCTCGAGTGGACGGAGGAACTCAAGGAAGACCTCATCCGCTGCTGGAGGGATAGCGTACCGTCGCGGCGGGGCTACATGGCGAGGTTGCAGGCCCTGTGGAGCCAAGAGCACCCAGAGCTTGCACACCTCTCGCAATAACATCTGCGAGACCAGGCTGGCCGCTTGAGACGACAAGGCTACGATCTCTTGTTACTACCACCAGAGCTGTCCGGCAGGCGCTCTTCCGCGCGTTCCGCACGGAGCTCTGCCGGACGGCCTCAAGATCGAACCCCCCGGCAGTCGGAACCCCCCCCCCCCCCTTGGCGCGTCGATTTGACAGAGGACTGGGGAACAAGGAGGGAGAGAATCACTGGGAAATTTTCTCTTCAGCCTGGTTGCCTAGAAGCGGCAAATGAGTCCCTCGCGTCAGCAATCCCCGAGACCGCTGATCTTCTCAGCTTGAACTGGGCTGTGTATCGCGCTGCTGTTGAGTCGAAGCCTCAGACACGCAATGATGAGGCGGCGTTTGTGGCTAAGACTCGGCGGCGCGTTGCACAGCTCCAGAATAAGATCAATGAAGCGCGGAGGCAGGCATCCCGTGTTCAGTGTGTGTTAGACTTCATTACGGCGGGGAGGGCGTTTACCCCTAAAATCCGAAAAATCAGCTCGGAACTGAAATGCCGTCACCACACATTGAACAAAGCTATCCTTCTTATTGTGAAGGAACGCTACGTGGAGAAGGTGCGGAACCTGGGGGTTGCGAAGCAATCCCTAGAGAGGTGGCTGGGTCGGGCGTTAGACAACGCCCTCTTCCGTTCTGACCCAGGCCGCTGGTTCCAACCACCTACGCCTGCCCCCGACACAGCGCCAACAGCTGTTCAGGTGGAGCGGTTTTGGGGAAAGCTGTATAGCGAGGCGGGTCATTTTGATGAAAGCACTCCAGCTCTGGGACGGTTCGACACGTACTGCCGTCAACAGCCGAGTCAGCGTGGCGACTGTCTTCCAGTCACGCGGGGTGAGGTGGAGAAGGCGGTGAGTAGCATGAGGAACCACACCGCTCCCGGGCCGGATGGGATTAACATCTTCTGGTGGAAGAAATTCACGTGCACCCATACCCATCTGGCCCGCATCTTCTCGTCGTTCATCGATGGGACGATGCCAATCCCTACGTGGCTGACAGAGGGAAGAACGGTGTTAATCCCCAAAAAAGGGGATCTGTCTCATCCGGAGAACTACCACCCGATAACGTGTCTAAATGCGCTCTGTAAGATCTTCACAAAGATTCTTTATGAGCGTGTTCTGGGCGAGATCGAGCCTGCATGGCGGGAGATACACGAACAAAGGGGATCCAAGAGGGGACTGGGAGGTTGTAAGGAGAACCTGCTGGTGGACCGCTGCATCACGCAAGACGCGGTCCAGCACAAGCGTAACCTCTCAGTCGCTTGGATAGACTACCGTAAGGCGTTCGACACTGTCAGTCACAAACTGATTATACACCTACTCGAACGCCTTTCGGTGAGTCCTTACATAGTGGGATGCATTAGGCAACTCATGCCGCTCTGGAAGACACGCTTCACAGTTAAGACTAGTGAAGGCAACGTGTCGACCGGAGTGGTGGGGTATAGGAGGGGGATTATCCAGGGAGATTCTCTCAGCCCCCTCCTGTTTTGCATCTCACTACTACCCTTGTCAATCGCCTTGCGGGCTGCACGCGGGTACGAAGCGGGGCCCCCCGGGGAGCGTGGGCTCTGGTGGTAGTAACAAGAGATCGTAGCCTTGTCGTCGCAAGCGGGCAGCCTGGTCTCGCAGATGTTGTTGCGAGAGGTGTGCAAGCTCTGGGTGCTCTTGGCTCCACAGGGTCTGCAACCTCGCCATGCAAGCTCTGGGTCTGCAACCTCGCCATGCAAGCTCTGGGTGCTGCAACCGCGCCATGCAAGCTCTGGGTGCTCTTGGCTCCACAGGGTCTGCAACCTCGCCATGTAGCCCCGCCGCGACGGTACGCTATCCCCGCCGCGATTGCTATCCTGCAACGCTATCCTGGGGGCCTGGATAGCTATAATAATATTATTATTATTATTATTAACTGCAATCCTGCAGTTAATAATAATCCCGCTATCCTGCAACGCTATCCTGGGGGCCTGGATAGCTATAATAATAATATTATTATTATTATTAACGCTAGCGTATAATAATAATAATAATTTGAATTATTATTATTATTTTTTTTTTTTTTAATTAATAGACTTTATTGCTCCGGGCAACGCACTTCCTCAGTTTGCACTGGGAAACATTCACCTGCCCCCGGGGGTTAGGCTCGGTCTTAATCTAGACCGGAACAATAACGCTGGACGGCACTCGAGGGTTCCGACATCACCTCGGCTGCCGCCCAGTCATAAAGTCGCGCGAAAAATCCGATATATCGCTCTGCGATAGCCGCTCCCTCAAGCCAGAGGGTTAGCGGCTACCGCAGTCCACAATCGTGTTGCCTGAGTAAACGGAGGGACCCAAGTATGACCGCCTTCTGCATCTGACCTGCCAGCAACCGGACACCGGGTTTGCAAACCGGTATGCTAGCGAGGCCCGATACAAAAGACTCTTTCATCCCCCCTAGCGCGCCGATGATGAGGACAACGAGAGTTACCCTGAATCCTCGGTGCAAACGACGTAGCTCGGCCAGGAGAGGCTGATACTTGAGCCGTTTCTCCTCTTCCTTTCGCGACACGTTCACTTCGGCCGGAGCCGAGAACTCAATGACGTATATCGTCTTGTCGTCGAAATCGAAGAGGACAACATCAGGCTTAGTCGCTTGAAGCGGCCCGATGGTCGCGAATGAGAAGTTCCAATAAATCTTGCACCTCTCGCCCACGACAACGGACTCAATATCTCCTGGTAAATAAGGCGGCACGGGCTCCCGGTCTATCCCATAAGAGTGCCGTAGATGATAGTACAACACTCTTAGGGCCGCGTTATGGCGATAGATATATCCGGAGACTGCATATACTGGGCATGCCGACAGTAGATGCATTAGTGTCTCCGGCGATTGTTTGCATGCACGACACAAAGTGGTCGGCAGAGGCTGACCCAAAACGCGACTGCGATAGACCAGGGTGTTGATGACTCCGTCTTGGCAGGCGCAGATAAACCCTTCGGTCTCGGACATCAGTCCAGCTGACCGCAAGAAGGAAAAGGTCAGCTGGGTGGACAGCCCCTGTTCCTCGATGTGGTGAAAAAACACATCGTGCATGGGTCTGTCCACGTGCTGCCGAGTCAGGACAGTCTGCTCGGCAGCCCTGATTGCCCGCCGACGTCGGGACTTGGGCAACCGAGCGACGGAGTCTATTGGCAAGGCGCCACGCCGGCGCCGGCGGAACTCCAAGCCGAGGGTCTCTGCCGCACGATCTGCCGCCTTATAAAGAAAAGCACCCGCCCCATGAAGCTCATGCTGGTGCACAATCTCCAGGAGCGGGTCCGAGCTCGTTATTACATCGCTTGCTATTCCGAGGACCATGCGGTCATGAAGACACTCCAATCCCAGGAGCCCACGCCCGCCGCTCTGACGCAGCATATAGAGGCGCGGGGTGGAAGATCGAGGGTGCAGACTCCGCTGGATGTTCATTATTTTGCGTGTGCCGATGTCCAGCTGTTTAAGCTCGTCTCTGCGCCATTTGACGACGCCAAAGGAGTAGAGCAGGACCGGGACAGCGAGCATATTGGTGGCAGTGATCTTATTTTTCCCAGACAGATCTGATTTCCAGATCCGTCTGAGACGCCGCCTATACTCGCTGCGGAGGGCCTCCTTGACACCCTCAGCGTCTTGTACAGAACGCTGATCGATGCCAAGGTACCGATAAGACCCTCCGGCGTCCAGGTGTTTGAAGACGCTCCCGTCCACCAGCCGAACATCAGCCGCGACACCCTCTGCTCTCCCTCTCCTGAGATGAAGAACAGCGCACTTGTCCAATCCGAAGTCCATTCCCGCCGCCCGCGTGTATGTCGCTACGATGTTCAAGAGGAGCTTAAGCCCCCCCTCCCCCGGAGCGTATAGCTTGAGGTCATCCATATAAAATAAATGGGTGATCCCTCGCCCACGCTCCCCGGGGGGCCCCGCTTCGTACCCGCGTGCAGCCCGCAAGGCGATTGACAAGGGTAATAGTGAGATGCAAAACAGGAGGGGGCTGAGAGAATCTCCCTGGATAATCCCCCTCCTATACCCCACCACCCCGGTCGACACGTTGCCTTCACTAGTCTTAACTGTGAAGCGTGTCTTCCAGAGCGGCATGAGTTGCCTAATGCATCCCACTATGTAGAATTATTATTATTATTATTATTATTATTATTATTATTATTATGAAAATCTACCAACGATATTAACACAATAAAGATATCATTGTCAGATTCGAAACAGATATAAATTATAGAGCGCAATTTCTTCAATAACTTGATTCCGAGTTACACGAGAAAAGAAAGAACTTTCGTTCTGAAACTTTCGTGTTGCGCAAAATGTGTTTGACTTCGTTTCTCCGAGTATAATTTCAGAGAAGGACGGGAAGGCCATACGGAAACTTTATTTAATCGAAATTCTTCTCACAGTATCGTAGCAACTCTCCAATACAGGCGCACACGATGGCAATTTTACTACGTTCCACGGTCATTTCCACCTGGGTATCTATATAGGTATCTACAGGACTAGTCGTAGAAATTTAAGAATTCGCGTTGCAGAGTTGCAGCAAGTAATTACGGAATTTATTTATGCTGACTGTAAATTGACCTAAGAGCTAACTTCAAGCTGAGCCTTGAAGACGGCATATATTTTATTGTGTCTTTCAGTGAAAATTTCGGCGGAAAACTATTTTTCTTGATAGCAAAATTCACGATTAGATCATTTTCGATATACTATGCTAAAAATCACTATATGCTGTTGAAAGAATTCGCCGGACCATATCTTTTTTTTTTACATTTGTTTCACATTGATCCTTTAGGTAGATAATGACGATATGGTTCTACATTGCTATGAGATCACAGTCACTTTTCCCATGAAATAATTTCGCCTGTACTTCAAGAATATTTTCTTCTCTTATTTTAAGCGCAGTTATTGGGAGGATCCGAACGCTTTTTTGCAAACTTTCAAAGTTTTCAATGGGGACATATGAATATGCAAGCAAAACCCTCAATGCATTTTATTTCTGGAGCCTTGCCGATCGAAATTGACAAAATATCAGAGCCGATAGAGCTGCAATAATTTAATATTTTTCATTCAAATTGAACAACCTGCATATTTTATGTTTAATAGGAATGTTACGTGCCAATATTTAAGTTTGGGGCATAATACGTGATGTTACCTAAACTCAAGGAATCAACTTCCATCCAATTCGGTATCAGGAGAAAACATTTTTTGACAACACGTTTCAGTTACTTAAGCCGTTACATCTGTTCGGCTCACTGATAAATGAAACTTTTTTGGATTAGTTTCAACCCTAGGAGTACACTCATATTTTTCGCTACTTAGCGAAAAATAGGCACCAACTACACTGGGTCTGCTGCACCCGACCAGCTTTTGAATGAAGTAGTTCCCTTGGAATGATGTCTATTTAGATGATTTTTGAAAAATGAAAGACCAGACTGCTAGCAAAGCACCTGTGAAGAGAAAGTCTGTTTTCGATTCACATTTTGTCTGTTTTGCGCTATATAAGAAAAACAAATTTATGAAAAAAAACACAATGGCGGCTCTGTGGAAAGCTGGACTAAGAGCATTTTTAGGCGCTCTGCGGGAGGACGCAGAACTTTTATGGAGGCACTTAGAAAGAACAATCGTCCTTTAGGTACATGAGTTTTGCTAAAGAAGTAGACATGATTATAAAAAAAATATTGTCTTCTCGCAAAATGGCATTATCTTGTATAAAAAAAAATCCGCTAAAGAATTGGCCTTAATCTATCATGAAAACGAGAATTGTTGATAAATCGTCAAAACCTGTGTACTTCTTTAAAGAATCTATCTAAGAATCTAAAACTACCTAAGAAGTTAACATTTTATTCCAATCGGATGGTCACCTCTCGAATTGAGCATCCTCCCAATTTCAAAAACGTGGTTTCGCGAAAAGCCCGTTTAAAGTTTCGAAACGGATCTAAGAGCCGCACAACGAAATTGAAGTTCTCATTTGAATTCTGCGTATACCCACTTCAGTTAGGTGATTGTATATTTTTTTGCACAACGACTGGACTAAACGAATTCAAATTGCTACTTTCACCGTCTAGGCTGTTTCGTGCGTTTTGTAGGTGCTTCGGAAAATGAGATGCGAAAATTGAAAAAAAAAATCGCCCAGAATTTATTTTTAAGATCATTATTGTAATGTATATACATCATTAAAACGAATTTAAAAAACGGTCATAATTTTTCTACTCCCATGTAACGCGATAAGAATTTTCATGAAATAACCTGCGTTCACAGAATGGAAAAGTAAATGCAACGGCTGACAACTCATTGAGCTACTTAAATTCCACGACTTGTACCAATGTGTTGAAATGCAGAATGATGAAGGGTACAATGCATAGGTAACGATTACAATTAATAATAATAATCATATTGCACATCAATTAAAATAGCTATAATTATCACAAATCGAAATCGTTTTTTATATTCAAAATAATAGCGCAAGTTGAAATTTCTCTTTATCTTCGCATCCAAAGTAAACTTTTTCCTGTCATTTTGCTTTGTTTTCCTAAAAGACAAAAATTAAATTTCGCGATCGCCTAGCCATAAACGGACATCTAAATAGATGGCTATAGGATAAATCTCTCGAGATTGTATTAAAAACCACACACGGTAAATACATTTTTAAAAAATCATATTTTCTTATGGCGCGACAACGCATGGTAAGGACTGGCGTGCCAAGGTTTATCGGTTCAGCGAGCCCGCGAGTGTGATTACAGTTACGTAATTCGAGGCGGTGAACGACAAGTAGAATTATTCGGTTCAATGATCAATTTGTCGAACGTGTATACTCGGTGAACGTTAATACGAGTATATATCCACGGTGTTTCATACACAGTAGTCCGAATAAGAATCGAAGGTGAAGCTTCGCAACCGCAAAAGCATCTGCCTCAGAAGATTCGAAGAAAGATGAGTTCCCAATAAACTTCAACACAATCATACTCAAATAGGATCAAAGACTTTCCCGATTGAATGAACTTGGCTCTGCATAAAAAAGATTCAAAAAAAGTTGAATTTAAACGGAATTAATGTTGTGAATTATTATCACATTTCCACTGCATCCACTCAATGTTGATTTATTCCAACGAGAATATTTCATTTGCATCGGAAGGATCTAAATAGAACATCATTCATGTTTCGTCTGGACTTGTCTATCAAACTAAACAAATGCTTTATTCGATTCAAATAAACAGGATAAATATAACGTTTATTTTGATCCAGCTATTAGTCCCAATTTGGCCTAACATGGCTTTGTAATTTCGACCTCGGATTCGTATTTAGCGACCGAAATTACTCCTAAGAATAACGTTTGACGAAAGCTCACCGATATTATGGCAACTCATATTTTAACCCTTTGCGGCATAGTGTGACACTGGTGTCACACCTATTTCAGTTCAGATGTTGACGATTCAATAGTGTTTTTTGATTAAATATGGCGGTTGTAATTGCGTTTCAAGGTTCCTAGGACATCAATAGCAAATAAAACATACCTATTAAATTTTCACGTAGCGGGTGTTATCAATAACGAAAGTCCAAGAAAACGTGCACATAAAGAAAAATGTATGCTTCAAAGGGTTAATGAATTCTAACGAATTTCTTTTAAACCAATAAATACAAACGAAATTTTCGAAAAAAAATATTTAGTCATCGACAGAATGTAATTTCATCAAAATCAAATAAAACTTCTCACGTAATTTTCGTAATTACGTAATTAATAAACCTACTTATTAATAAACTTACGTAATTGATAAATAGGAAGCTCAATGCCTTTCAGCCTAAATAAACACAACATTCTTGTTACTACAACGCTCGAATTTATTACCAACCATACGATCGTTTATCTCACCAAATTTTGCTAATGTACATAATAGTTGATGGCTCAATTATAAGGAAAAATACGTTAAAGAAATTATAAAAGTTGAACAGAAACTGGCTGTAAATTACAGGAGGGAGCAATAACGTCTATCAATCGCGTGGATGTTTTATCAATTAGTTATCGAAGGTAGGACGATCCTCCCTCTATATTTTCTTCCCATTCTATATGTCACATCACGGTTTCAAAGTTTTACCTCAACATAGACACAGAGCAAATGTATATTTATGTTCTTATAGAGGTTACGCTGCTTGCGTCAAATACTTTATCGATCTTTACTATGTTCAAATCCAAATGAATACTGCCACAATTAGATACGGAAAAGTATATAACACTGACCTCCACCGAAGATAAATGTAAGAAACCAATATAAACAAATAAGGACACGGCACGTGCAAAAGGGTATTAATTTATAAAGAGGGAGTGCAAAAACCTGCATCGGGTATCTGCAAGTAAAGCAATAACTATAAGATTGACATTCGAATAAAAAAAAAGGCATACAAGATATCGAGTACTAGAAACAGAAAATACACGAGAAATCGGGAATTGTAGCCATATTTTCACAGTGTTGCAATTATTGAGTACAAACAGGTTACTTCCAGCACATCGAAACAAAACTTTAATATAATACATTGAGAAGGTTTAGCAAAAACGAGAAACTATACGAGGAAATAAGTTATAACGCAACTTTCTCAATATTTTTTGTGTTTCTTACGAAACGTTCTGTTCGAAGGTCATAAGAAGCAAAAGCTTCGAAACGCTTGTTATTTGCTAGATACTTTTAAAAATTCGTTCAACGGCCTTTCGCTATTTATGCACCTGATTGTACGCATATTTATGTAGTGTAGGCACGAATGATATTTACGAGGGTAGTTCGGTAAGTAACTTGGTTCGCATACTAAGAGAGAACGACAGCGATATCTGTATATGTGGTTTTGAAGTTTCCTTCCTATCGATGAAAACTATAATTACAAGCCAGTCTAACTTCGAGGTAGTTATATCGACAACTAAAGTAAGATACAAAACTCAGGTTGTTGTCTTTCATATCGAGCCTATACCGAAGTATACTTGAATATCAGTTACTTATAAGTAACTCATATTCAAGTTTATCAAAATTATATATATATATATAACTTATAATAAGTACACGTAGTATACTTATACGTATTATATACTTATATTAACCAAGTATACTTATAATACTTATATATAAGTATACCGCACTCGTATATATAATGCCCACTCGTTATATTCGTTACAGTCTCGTTATCTTGCGCCTGTGTATATTTTTATATGCGTATACAAACGCACGCGTCCTGCTGTAATGACGCGTGTAATAGTATTAACGTGTGTTCCGACATTACGATCCCGCTCTCACACGGAAATTGTGACAACGTTGGCGTCATTGGGATTGTTTGACGTGATAGATACGCAGCCCATAATTATTGCCTTTACCTTCCATTTAATGAGTTTACATTGTCGTTTTCTACCGAGAAACTTGGCCAAGTCAACAGTGATCCTCGTAATTGCAACTTCGTCGCCATCCTTGATTGCCATGTATGCATTTTCCCCTAGACGCCTCAGCTATTTTGCCTCTTTGAAGAATGTATTTTTTTGTCAGTGAAAAATGTTGCAATTTTCATTTCAATTAACCCAAAAAGCTCCAAGACAGTGTAAAAAAGATTATGAAAAAAAGAGGACAAATCAAAAGTTTTCGGTAACCAATTGTGAAACTTATATACTAGAGTTTTCAGCCAATTAGTAAAGTGTATATTGGAATCGGAAAAAATTAGAAGGCTAGTTTTTTGACAGCTAGATTTTGTAGATGCCAAATCCAAGTTTGCCTAAAAATCGGGGTGTAGGGTTTGTTTTTAGGGGATGAAAGGGGATGGGGGTGGATTAATGCCAAACTACAACCCCCACGAGGTCGGCGCCGGGAGACACAATGTTCACAAAAATCCGGGTTTTATTTTTGTCCACAGGACAACAACGTTCCCATTTGAACAAAAATTGTATGAATTTTTCCTAAAGAGTTATCGAATGAAAAGTCATTTTTCAAAATTTCTCCCCCAAAATCAAAGAAATTGTTGAAGCATAAACGAAAAAATTGTTTATTGAATAACTCAAACACAATCTATTTTTCGGGATGGTTTAAATGTACGAAAAGTAAAGAATAATTTTCTCTATATTTTCGTTCCTATGGATTTTCGTTCCCTTGAATTTTGCTTTTTCGAACCCCTCTCAGGGATTGAAACTTCAAAATGAAATTCTGGGAAAACTATTGACCGAAAGTAAAGAGATACGAGTTTGGCACTGTGGACAAAAATGTAGCTGAGGGTTCAAGCTACAAATTCTTTTACGGCGGCGAATTCGTGCGGTCAACAGTTTTCCTAGTATTTCATTTTGAATTTTCAACCCCCGAGAGTGGTTGGAAAATCAAAATTCAAGGGTGGTCCAGACAAACGAAAATATAGAAAAAATTATCCTCTACATTTCGTAAATTTGAACCATACCCGAAATATTGATTGTTTTTTAGTTATTCAATAAAAAACTTTTTTTGGTATTTTAACATTTTTTTCGGGTTGAACATATTATCGGAGAGTGATGATCAAACACTCAATCGACGCGTCTTTTCAAGGGCTACAACTTTTCCATTCGAACAAAAAGTGTGTGATTTTTTTATAAAGAGTTATTGAATTACAACGGATTTTTCAAAATTTCCCACTTTTTCACCCTCAAAATGAACTTCCACGATTTCGGCGCTGTGGACAAAACTAAACCCCGGATTTTACTGAACATTTTATCTCCCGGCGCTGACCTCGTAGGGGTTGTAGTTTGGCATTAATACACCTCCATCTCCTTTCATCCCCTATAAAAAAAACCTTACACCCCAATTTTTAGGCAAACTTGGATGTACCACCCGCGGTACCTACAAAATCACCTGTCAAAAAACTAGACTTCTTCTGATTTTCTTCGACTCCGTGGTTTTTCAGCGACAGCACGACTGTACTAAATACAGACGTCATCATTTCATTTTAGAGTTGAAAACTAGATAAAATTAATCTCCTCCAATTAAAGTTCGTCCCTTGGAATTAGAAAATCATCTTCGCTATTGGCAATCCATGATTTCGGCATTCCATCATATCGGCATTCCTTAGACACCAAGGGCGCTGTTTAATCAGAGACAATTTTTATGTATTTCCAATCAACCTGTTTTCATTCGGATGGGTCGTTACAGTTCGGAGCAAATATGATTATTTAAAATATTTTCGATTAAGCACGGGTCTTTTCGATTAATTTAAAAGTTCGCAACTTTGTGCTAAAGTGGCAAAGATAAGTAAATGTGTAAGTAAGTAAATGTATATGCAGTTTTGAGGCAGCTTAATACATCGTCTGTGTTAATCACACGACCGCGAAATTAGAATTCTCATCTGAGCTTTTATTTCTTCAATTTATACGAAATGATATAAAATTCAGAAAACTTTGTTCAATAACTCCAGACTATACATAATGAAAGGCTTCTTCATTATTGAGGGCAAGTTGGCAGAGGCAAACGGGGGACGAATTATTTTTAAACAATATTACGTTAACGAATACTGTGGTGCGGTTTAGGGTTCATTTATTTGCTTCAAGGACAAATTATTATTTGGTTCGCGTCTCGGCAGCGCGTGAGCAGAATGTGAATTTATCATCTGCTATGTCGTGTTTATCCGTCGGGTTGGTATACGCCAGCGTCGCTAACTAGTTTGTACCCTCTTAATGATAACAATTAATCAATTGTTAAGTGAAAGAGAAATGAGACTCGAATAACATTTTTTAAATCTCTCTCTCCGTCCCACTCTCTCGCTCTCTTTATGTCTCTTTCGCCCGTCTTCTTGAATATCAGCGCAACGAGAGACAGGGAAAACACAGTACCGAGTTCGGGGACCAACACCACTGTAATAACAGCGCGAGAGAGCCTCTTGCGAAATCGAACAGAGTTAAATTACACATAGGGGCGTTACGGCGTCCGTTCACGCAGTTCTCTTTCTTTTCCTCCTTTCACCCTCCCCCCCCCCCCCCATCCGTTACTCTCCGTGGTCACGGACACTCGAACCAATAATTGTATTGAAGCGTCATTGCACAAGAAAGCTGAGCGGCCGAGAGGCTCAGAGGTAAGAAGAATGTGAAAATAAAATTGTGATTTGTAAGAGGGCATCATTTCAATGGTCAACATTTTTTGCACAGTTAGCCTCGGTATATGAATTTCATAGAATCAACGTGCTCTATGGACGCTCCAAGCGAAACAAATAAATGTACGTTTCGAGTTTCAAAGTTTAGGTAAGGCAAGGCGTGTTAAGGTGTTACATATACACTTAGCACAACAATTTAGGGAGCAAGAAAAAAATCCAAATTTTTGGGGGATTTTCAACGGGCTGTAACTCATACAAAAATGGTCGTACAGCAAAAAAAAAAAGCAATATGTAGCTCTAAGTGTCTAGTTTTCGGATCTGAGTTTGAAAATTTTTTTTTGAAATTTTTTTTCGAGTAATCATAAGAAAACCACCGAAAAAAAAATGTTCGAAATTTTTTTGGTTTTTTTTTTAAATCTACGGACGTGGAAATTTTTTTTCGACTTAACCTCTATATGGACCGGATAGCTTGTTTATTCAGCTTTAATTTGGTTTTTTAAAAATCTCGATACGAGCATTTCTCGCTGAGATATCGGTGTTTGAATGGAAAAAGATCATTTTGTCTTTGATTACCAATATCTCAGCAACCAATGATCGCACAGAAATTTTGAGGTTGGTTTCAAAAACTTGAATAAATTCTCTACAAGGATTGGCAATTGTATTTTGAAAAAAATTGTATTTTGAAAAAGCGACCAAAAAAGGGCTTTTTGTGGTTTTTTGGAAAATCAAGCGCCCAATCAAAAATATTGCGGAAACCACTAATATTAAGTGTGCCTTTTACTGTTCAATATACCCACAAAAACCCTACGAAGTTTCAATTTAATCCAGCCAACCGTTTTTTTTCCCACTTGATCGAATTTTTGAAAAAATTAAAGGAGCAAGAATTTCGCTCTGAAAATGTCATAATTTTTATCAAAAATGAAAAAAAAAAAAAAAATTTCATTTTTCTCTCAATTCTGTATTAGTGACTTGGAAAATTTAAGAAAAAAAAAAAAAAATCGAAAATTTTTGAAAAAAAAATTCCAAATTTTTTTTAATTTTTTTTTAAATTGGCCCTAAATTAAAGAAATGTAGCGACTCACTTTCTCACCGATTTTCCTCTTCCGCACTTTAATTTTCCTAGTCACAAATTAATTGAATAAATTAAAAGTTGATACCCCCAAGGCAAGTCGAATATTCGTTCTACGAATATTGGGACAATAATTTTTTTGTGCGAATTTAAACAGTATCTAAAAAAAACAGTTTTTCTTAAAACTGACCTGCTTTCTTGGTAATCGAGCCAATCAACAGTTTTTTTCAAAACTACCGTATTTTTTAATTTTTAGAAAAGCAAATTAACTGAGTTTTTGCAAGCTTTAGTTTTCTTTTTATTTTTTTTCATAATGCCTAGGCGGCATTTATCCGCGCCACAAGTCGCTCAGATAGTGACTCTAGTGGAAGAAGGGTATAATTACCGACAAGTCGGGGATCGTATGGACATTAGTTCATCTGTCGTATCTCGCGCATACAATCGGTATTTGGAAACCGGTAATTATCAACGACGAGTTGGCCAAGGTCGTCGTCGTGCAACAAATCCTCGTGATCCTTACAAAACTAAAGCTTGCAAAAACTCAGTTAATTTGCTTTTCTAAAAATTAAAAAATACGGTAGTTTTGAGAAAAACTGTTGATTGGCTCGATTACCAAGAAAGCAGGTTAGTTTTAAGAAAAACTGTTTTTTTTAGACACTGTTTAAATTCGCACAAAAAAATTATTGTCCCAATATTCGTAGAACGAATATTCGACTTGCCTTGGGGGTATCAACTTTTAATTTATTCAATTAATTTGTGACTAGGAAAATTAAAGTGCGGAAGAGGAAAATCGGTGAGAAAGTGAGTCGCTACATTTCTTTAATTTAGGGCCAGTTGAAAAAAAAATTTAAAAAAAAAAAAAAAATTTAAATTTTGGAATTTTTTTTTCAAAAATTTTCGATTTTTTTTTTTCTTCAATTTTCCAAGTCACTAATACAGAATCGAGAGAAAAATGAAATTTTTTTTTTTTTCATTTTTGATAAAAATTATGACATTTTCAGAGCGAAATTCTTGCTCCTTTAATTTTTTCAAAAATTCGATCAAGTGGGAAAAAAAACGGTTGGCTGGATTAAATTGAAACTTCGTAGGGTTTTTGTGGGTATATTGAACAGTAAAAGGCACACTTAACATTAGTGGTTTCCGCAATATTTTTGATTGGGCGCTTGATTTTCCAAAAAGCCCTTTTTTGGTCGCTTTTTCAAATTCATGTAATGATTGAAAAAACATTTTTTTTCAAAATACAATGGCCAATCCTTGTAGAGAATTTATTCAAGTTTTTGAAACCAACCTCAAAATTTCTGTGCGATCATTGGTTGCTGAGATATTGGTAATCAAAGACAAAATGATCTTTTTCCATTCAAACACCGATATCTCAGCGAGAAATGCTCGTATCGAGATTTTTAAAAAACCAAATTAAAGCTGAATAAACAAGCTATCCGGTCCATATAGAGGTTAAGTCGAAAAAAAAATTTCCACGTCCGTAGATTTAAAAAAAAACCAAAAAAATTTCGAACATTTTTTTTTCGGTGGTTTTCTTATGATTACTCGAAAAATATTTTCAAAAAAAAAATTTCAAACTCAGATCCGAAAACTAGACACTTAGAGCTACAATTTGCTTTTTTTCTTTTTTGCTGTACGACCATTTTTGTATGAGTTACAGCCTGTTGAAAATCCCCCAAAAATTTGGATTTTTTTCTTGCTCCCTAAATTTTTGTGCGAAGTGTATCTATATGGCTCACCGAAAAATACGACTTCGGTAATTGTTTTTAAAAATACTAAAAAAGCAATCGAAATGAGGTTCGGAGGGTTCATTCAAATTGATTCAAAAACATACAAAATGACTGCTTAGTAGCTACACTTAGAGCGTTGTTTAGGCGTTCGGCTAAAGAATCGGCCTTCATTTATGTATAAAAACGAAAATTGTTGATGAATCGTAAAAATCGTTTGTACCTATGAGAATCTATCTAAGAAGCTACACTTACAATTTTAAGTCGATCGAAAGAAAACTGCCCAGATTATGCGTCCTAGACCAATTTTAAAAACGTGGTGTCGAGAAAAACACGTTTAAAATTTCAAGGCTGGTTCTGGAGCTATCGTCTAGACTATGGAATTGAAGCTCTCATTTGAATTCTGCGTGCACTCATGGAGGTATTTTGGTAGTAGGTCTTCAGTAGTTAGGTCATTGTATATTTTTTGTAGAACAACTGCACCAAATCACTCTAAATTGCTACTTTCACCGTTTTAGGCTGTGTCGTGCGTTTCAGATAACTCAGAAAATGACCGCTAAAAACTTTTAAAACAAATTACCGCATTTAATTCCTTTTGTATATCATTCTTGCGATATTTATATATAATTTAAGCTTCATCAAGAGAACAAAAAATATCTTTTCTATACATATTTTAATCTTTTTTATTGATGTTTCAGAACCTAACAAAAAAAAATCAAAATTGAAAAGGTTATGAAGGGCTAAAGAAGGCGGCCAAAGAAAAGGGCGAAGAGGCTAGTCCACTTTGGAGCCAGGAAAAAAGGCAATTTTCGCGATTTTTTTTTTTTGAGGATTTTATAAAATATATGAATATAAAAGTGGCTGGGCTTGATAAATAAAGTCTTGAAAAATAAATTTTTTAAAATGTTTCATTCATTTTTATTCATTTTTAAGTACAAAAACTATAGTTTAACGTAACGCCTCAAAAATAGGTGGGCAAGGTAGCTCCATCACAACTCAGCAACGGCTTGTCTGAAACAAAAACATCAAAGTCCATTAGATTCAGTATGACACCAGCTACAAAATGACCCTCGGATATAAAGTTTTATAAAAAAAAATGGCAGATGAAAAACGAAAAAACGCGTTTTTTCGAATTTTTTCGCAAAATAAAAGAGGATAAATAAATTTTTTTAAACCATCCAGTGTCATCTTGTTGCGAATCATGTTTACAATATGTGGTTCAAATTTCAAGAGAATCGGTTTATTAGTTTTAGAGATACAATGGAGCTAGATTCTGAAAACGTTGTTTCGAGAAAAACGCGTTTAAAGCGTATACTATGAAAAACTCTTACCTAAACTCAATCGGCAATTCCTGCACCGTACAAAATCTCTTCTGATTGCTCATCATCGTCGATTTCTTCAAGTCTTGCTTGCTTTCGATTTTTTTTAATTTTCAAAGTGGACTGGCCCCGTAAGGTAGAACGAGCGCGCGCTCTTGATTTCTATAGATTTTTGTTCAAATTTTAACCAGACATTGTTCATACCATGATGTATGTTTGAGTGAAATTTCAGAATAGTCTACTACTTAGTTTAGGAGATAATGGGTTTTCATATTGTAACTTTTAACACTGCAGGGACTACATTGACCGAAAGTCGGGTCACCTAATTTGTCGTACCATTCTATTGTGTTTATCAATTAACAAAACAAAAAATGTTTAGATAGCAAACTAGTTAGGGAACGAGTGAAAAAACTTTGGATTGCCTTTACTATCCAGTTTTGCTCAACACGTTCAGATAAGACAGAATAATTATTCGTAAAAAATGTTTGTCTCCTATAATAAGAAGACATATGGCAACACCGCAGAACAGTATTGTTCAATATTTCGAGAAAACAAAATAATGATCGTGTTCCTAAAGTTAAAAAATTTATCATAGAAAAAAATATTTGCGTCATAAATATTAATATTTTATATTGTTTATGTTATCGTCATTAACAAATAAAAGTGTTGGTTAATTCATAACTAATTAAAAAGTTTGTTCGATTGAAAACTACTTCCATATTAAAATGTATCTTGCAGTATTATTTTAAATATGTCGCGCAAACTTACGTCATTGGATACGTGAAACGATGCGGTGTTGCCATATGTCTTCTTATTACAGGGGACAAATATTTGTTACGGTAAATTATTCTATCTAAATTTCAATGCACACCCCGCAGTGTTAAAAGTTGCAATTTTAAAACTCACTATCTCCCAATCTAAATAGTCGACTGTTCTGAAATTTCACTCAAACATGCATAATTATATGTACAATGTCTGGTTAAAATTTGAACAAAATATATAGAAATAAAGAACGCGCGCTCGTTCTACCTTAAGGCGGTAGATATAATTCCAAAGCTCTCATTCATCCGAAACAGAAATAAAACCAATTCATTAAGAATGTCATCGTGGCAGGTGCCAAAGGGGAAAACAAATTAATGGCCACTGCATTAAAAGCTTATTTCTCGCCCTAATTTTTAGTTTTTAATCTTTTTCAAATAGTGATAATGATAGTTCTGCAATGTCCTAGCTGGAATGATAGAGGGATATATAATGAAGGTCCACACCTAATTTCAAATCAATCGGTTGAATAGAACTCGAAATGTTATGTCAACAAGCTTGGAAAAAATAGTTTCGACGAAAAGACATTTAAGATAGTTCTGTAGTTTTGGTAAAATCTTAGGAATTGGCTGAAATCTAAGTATGGTGCAGATATGACCTTCATGGACTGATGCCCAAAAATGCAATTCGATTCACCGTTTAGTTCATGAGGTAATTACAATTGAATATATGTATTTTTGTACGCGATCTCCATACCTAACACGTAAACCGATAGGAGTTGTTCGCAGTTATCGATACAGGTTCTAAACGTATCTTAGGATTTCAAAATAAAAACACACGTGTACGGAGTGCTATTGTGGGATTGAATTTTTTTTAAATGACAAACTTTGACCGTTTAGTTTCGAAGATATCGACTTATAAAAAGTGATAATTTTATCCCACACCGAACTTGGGCCCAACCATCTGTAACGGAATGGCAACAGTGTGCTCTGCAGCCAGGTGATCGGCTCGTGATCTGGGAACTCGAGGCGTGTTTTTTTCCCGAGTTCTAGTAATTCTGAGACGGATGTGAAATAAATTTATTCTGCAAATTGAATTTGTTCCATTTATGCATGTATTTATTCGTGTTATGTATATTTATATGTACGTGTGTGTGTGTGTGTTTGTGTGTGTGTGTGTGTGTGTGTGTGTGTGTGTGTGTGTGTGTGTGTGTGTGTGTGTGTGTGTGTGTGTGTGTGTGTGTGTGTGTGTGTGTGTGTGTGTGTGTGTGTGTGTGTGTGTGTGTGTGTGTGTGTGTGGGTGGGTGGATGAGTGGGTGGTTTTTTTTTAAAAGGTTTAGTGGGAAAACGCCTCAGCACCGTAGCAATTAATTGCCGTGTGTCGGGCTTGCACCGACTAAAAAACCCTGCTCCTCTGCGGCCTTACAAATTCTCCCGCGGGATGACCACTAGGTATTACATCGCGGGAGAGGCCTTAGCCATAGCTCTTCCTGCAGTATTGTCAGACGACCTTACATCCCCCGTTCCACTCGAGATGGTATGAGTGGTTTAGGGATTCGCGTCGCTTATTTCATCTATGACTGCCTGGTCTTCCAGCGTCGTCTTCTTCCTCGCGCGCTCTGCACGTCGCAACTCCTTCATTACTGCAACAGCATAAACCGATACCACTTTTCATGCATCTGCTGACTTCAGCATCAACTCCACCAGGTTGTCCGGGGTGATGCATGTCTCCAGCTGATCCTCGACTATCGCGCGGGAGACACTGAAACGTGGGCATTGCAACAATGCATGTTCAGCGTTCTCCTCGACTGCTACACATGCTGGGCAGTCCGGGGAAACTTCATAATTAAAATTATAGAGATAAGCCCGAATACGGCCGTGTCCTGAGATCACTTGAGTGAGATAATAATTGAGCTCCCACATTCGGGATTAGTCAGTGTGTCCACCTTCCCTTGGTAGAGGCATCCCACATCGTTGACACTGATCGTTGACACTGACACTGCTTGAAACTGGTTGCCCTCACTTCTCTCCTTGTATAATTGGGGTTCTAGTTCCCTTCTGCTGGTACATCGATCTACGCTCCTCGGCGCGCACCTCAATGGGCGGCATTCCCGCGATAACGTTGATAGTGTCCTCAGAAACAATGCGAAATGCACAGGCTACCCCCAAGGCGCTGACGCGATACGTTGCTGCAGCCTTCCTGTGGTACTCCTGGATTTTCAGTGCATCAGCCCATATCGGTATGCCATAGGTGAGCACTGAGGTCGTCACTGATGACAGCAGTTTCCTCCTCTTCTGTCTGGGACCACCGACATTAGGCATGAGCCGCACCAATGTAGTAGCCACCACAGCGGCCTTTCTGCTGATCTGCTCGGTTTGCTCTTTAAAGTTCAGCCTCGCGTCGAGAATCACACCCAGATACCGAATGAACGGTTGGGATGTGATTTCGGCGTGTCCAACCCTGAGCGTCACCGTTTCCATCACCTTCCTGCTACGATGGACACTCCTTTCGGCAATTGTAATAGCAGCAGATCATTGTACATGATAATCCACAGAAGCGGTCTAAGTACAGAGCTCTAGTCACCCTATACGTCTTCGGTCCATCCTCTGTGTCGTACATGAGCCACCTATTACATCGGTAACTCGCCATTATTCTCCGTAGGTACCATGGTACACCTAATGTTTTTATGGCATCCATGATACCCGTACACTTCCAGATCGCCGAGGTGAAAGCGTTTTTGACCGCCAACCGTCAGCCAGTGATCGTGATCTCTTTAGCCCAATGTTGGGCCATTACCCGGCCAACTGTTAGGATTTCCGGTAAGCCTACTATTGGCCAATCGTACATCCCAGCGTTGGGCCGAAGAGATCACTCCTACCTTGGCGCAACACTGAACCGGTAGTGCTGCCGTTCATCGGCCAATGGTAGAATGTGATTGGCGTGACGCTGGCTCGAGGTTGGGTCGGTTGCGTCATTTTTTACGGGCCCATAGTTGGACCAATACCCGGCCAACTGTTAGGATTTCCGGTAAGCCTACTATTGGCCAACCGTGCATGCCAGCGTTGGGCCGAAGCGATCACTCCTACCGTGGCGCAACACTAAGCTGACGGTTGGCGTGATCACCGGCCCATAGTAGGGCTAAGGTCGGCTTCATACTGTTGGTGCAATATTCGGGCTAGTGTTGGCCCAGTGTAGGGCTGTGAAAACAACTCAACGCTTAGACAACAAATGATCAGATTGACACGTTTCTGTTCTCGATCATTGCTCATCGAAAGAATTATTAGATTCACTAACATCGTTATGCACAATCACTTGTTCATGGAATGTTTCCAAATTTGTTTCACTATCTATTTGTCTTTTTGTTTCGTTGCCTCTGATCCTAACCTGCTGTAAAGAGTCTTCTAATTTTTGTCGTCATTTTAACACTCGACGTTTCTTAATACTATCATAATAACTCGGCATTTTTTTAATACACCACAAAACTTTAGTATAAATCAATTTTATTTTTATTGGGTTGGTAAGAAAGTCTTGCGACACACAACATGAGTAAAATATAAAAACATTTTATTTTAACAGTAAACAATTATTCAGTAATGTATGCTCCCTCTGTATCTACAACTCGTGCCCAACGCTCTGGTAGACTTTGCACGCCTGCACTCCAGAATTCTTTGGGTCGTGAATTGAAAAATTCGACCAGTGTATTTTTGAGATCCGCGACATCATCAAATTTTTTATCCTGTAAATAATTTTTTAAAGCTCGAAACAGATGGTAGTCGGTAGGTGCTAGGTCTGGTGAATACGGTGGATGCGGTAGAACTTCCCATCCCAGCTGCGAAATAGATTGTTGTGTCATCTTATCTACGTGGGGTCGAGCATTGTCGTGGAGAAGCCGAACTTGGAGACGTTTACGCCTTTTTTGTTTGATAATTTCAGCCAGCTTTTGCAGTTGAGCAGAGTAAGTATTTGCATTTATCGTGGTGTTGGATGGGAGCAGTTCGTAATATAGCATGCCCTCAGAATCCCACCAACAACAGAGTAAAACTCTCTTCACTTCACGGGGCAGCTTAGGGGTCGGATCTGGTTTTTCTCCTTTCGGTAGCCATTGTCGCTTACGTGTGTAGTTAACATAAAGCACCCAGCTTTCATCTCCAGTGAATATTTCTTGAAGAAAATCCTTTCTGTGTGGACGTTGCAGGAGTGAAAGACAGATGGACATGCGTGTCGCTTTGTTTGATTCGCTGAGATCGTGTGGTATCCAAGAAGAAACAACTTTTCTGTATCCGAGATTTTGTAAATGTTGGAGAATCGTGGGATGGCTACAGCCGAGTTTGTAAGCTAATTCCCGTGAAGACGTATTAGGCTTTGCCTTTTTAAGTGCTCGTAGTTCTTCATCGTCAACAGTTGATTTCCTGCCGGACCTAGGTTTGTCTTCAAAAGATGTATCGCCAGAACGTAAACGCTGGTACCAACGGGATATCGTTGAATGATGAACTACGTTGGCCTTGAACACACTACACATATAGGGGCTGCGGTTCTTGCAGAACGCCCTTGTAAAAATTCGTAATATGCAATCGATCGAAGTGCACTATGATCCATCTTCGCTCGTACTGTCTGCGCGGAACAACTGACTCGCTTATATACCCTACGGCATGGAAGGTTCTAGACTAGTCTTGAATATACTACTCTCGAATGTTGTAGAACTTCGTTAGAAAAAGACATATTTTAATCGAAAGGAAAGTGTCGCAAGACTTTCTTACCAACCCAATAATAAAGTGAATTTCAGATAACAGTCATTATGAGCCATGCTAAAAATGACATGCTAAAAATAAGCATTGGCAAAACCACGGTCAAACCACTGGCTCAGACTCAGGGCTTGCGCTTGCCCCGACAATTGGTCGACGGTCATTAATTAGTACTGGCCCAGCGTTGGCTCTTCGATGGTGTGCCGAGCTTCAATTAGAGACTGGCAAACCCATGATCAACCGATTGGTCCATGTTCGGGGCCAACACTGGGACCCGATAGTTGGCTGAGAGTTGGTAATCGATATTTAGTCCGAGGTTGGGTGTTCGTTGGTTGGCCATGCTTCAAATGAGCACTGGCAGAATCATGGCCAAATCATTGGCCCGTATAAAGGACCAACACTGGGTATTAGTGGTTGGTGCTGAATATCGTACCAAGCGTCGGCCTCATCTTAAACGCCGGCAAACTTTTCACGGGATAGTACACGATTCCTTTCTGGTCCCACCAAACGCAAAGCGTTGTCTTTTTTCCGAAGCGATTTGGCCGTGCCGTCGATGTTGACGCTTCGCCAAGTGAAAGCCACGATTTCCTGCGTTTGGGATTCTCAAAATATATCCATTTTTCATCGCCAGTAACAATTCGATGCAGGAAACTCTTTCTGTTTTGCCACAAAAGCAAAATTCCGGAAGTGGCTCTTCGATTTTCCATTTGTCTCTCCGTCAACTCATGCGGCACCCACTTTCCTTCTTTATGAATTTTTCCCATGGCGTGCAAACGTTTCGAAATACATTGCCGAGTCACATTTAATGCCTCGGCAAGTTGATCTTCTGTTTGAGTGTCATCTTCATCCAATAACGCTCGCAGATCGGCGTCTGCAAGCGTTATTGGATGAAGATGGCACTCAAACAGAAGATCAACTTGTTGTTTGCGATCTTCCCAAGTCCCGAGAACGTTTGCGGTCTTCCCAAGCGCTCCTTGTCCCCAGTCTCAAAATCGCCACTTCTGAACCGCTTGAACCAATCTTCACACGTTGTTTTTGATAGTATATGTTCGCCGTAGGCCTCCTAAAGTAGCCGACGTGCTTCAGCTGCTGTTTTTTTTAGGTTGAAGCAGAAAAGCAATGCTTCCCGTAAATGATGTTTATTTGGCACAAAATTTGACATTTTCGAGGTTAGAAAAAAGGTCGTTGTGTTGCGATATTTGTTAATATTACGACTGGGTATTCTTAACAGATGTCCTAGCTATAAAGACACCTAATTGCAGACCTATATGCCGACTACATATGTCATCCATGTGTGAAACCCAGGAACTTAGTAGCGCACCTAGTAGAAGAGGCTTCACCTTTATCAAAGTGGGCTTTGTACCTGTATTAAATAGTACTACATCCAATAAGGATATAGCCTCAAGCAGGGCTTGGCCCTTCCTGTTCATCACTTCACTACCCCATTCCACAGCTCACGCGTTGTAATCTCCGGCTACGGCTACCGGGAAGCGTTGTTTAGCGTCTGCGACTAAGTTGTCGAGAAAATTCTCAAACTCATCAGTCGTCAGGCTAGGCGGTGCGTAACAACTGTAGAAATGAACTCCTTTGGTTTTTATTCTCACGGAACCAGTGTCCATCGGACTCGCAAGATTTCCGCAAGATCAAATTGCGGCCTCTCACTTGCGTCAGATTCCCAGGATTGCGTGTCTATATGGATCTATTTGGGTCCGAGCGTATCGCCAAGTCAGGCTTCAGATCGCGCACAGTCTGCATGAGCAGGTTCTGTGTGGCTTCACAATGGTTGAGTTTGAGCTCTTATTTGCATCGTTTTTGGAGAGTCTGGAGAGCCCGCGTATACGCTGAACATCGACTACTACCTGCGATGTGGGCTGTGGGTGCCCCATCTCCCGCTTCTGCACATATGACACACTTTGCGCTTGCTGTACATGCGGCATCTTTGTGACCAGTATTACCACACTTGATGCAGTCTGTCGCCCGGTCGACGCTACTCTTGCAGTTCTGTGATAAGTGTCCAAATTTCTAGCACTTGAAACACTTTAATGGTCTCACCACCTCTCGCATTCTGCAATTACACCTCCCGACTTGGATGGTTCCTGTATCCAGGAGTTTCCGGGCAGCAGGCACCATGAGTCATATTACCGCCGTCTGAGTCCTGCCATATGCTTTACGCAGAGACTCAAGAGAGTGTTCCGTGGCTGGATAGTCCGGACCCAAGACTCAATGCAGGGCCGCCGATATCTCCTCCTTCGTCGCATCCTCTTCCAGGTCCTAGATCTCCAGATCAACTTCCTGGACTTCACTCGGGACTGTTGCTGATTTGCCAAGAACACCTTCGAATTGGTTTTGTAATTCCGGTGCTTTGGCTGAGCTCCCTTTACTCAGAACGATCAGCAGATCTCCCGCGTTCGTTCTGCGTACCTTTTGGACGCATTCACCTGCATCCTTGAGCGCCGGATCCTTCTTTATACGACTCAAGCTCCTCCAGCTGCTTCTTCTTCTCCAGCTCCTTTCCCTCGGTTGACGTCTGTGTAACCCACTGTGTCCTCTCCGCCTTGCTTACTCGCGTCGAGGTACCCTCCACGTCCATGCCTTCATCGTTCCTCTCCATCTTAAGGAGAGTCGATTTTGCTTGGCTTGTGGTCGGCGTGGTTTGCGTACCTCCAGTCGACGTTACCGCCTGCGGCTTTGCACTCCACGTTACCAGATCCTCTATACATTTTCAAGTACTGGTAAGCATAGGAACCCACTGCTGAATCTCTTTGTGGATGTTTTTCTTCTGCTGAATAAAAGAGGCTAGGCTCTTCAGTGTCATTCCGTGCCTCTCTGCCAATTTCATAATCTCCTTTTGGTTTCCACCTTCCTCTTCCTTTTCTTCACTTGGATCATTGAGCGCCATGGAGGCCAAGTGGGCAACCTCCATGGTACTGCGGTTGTTCGATGACGACGCCCGGGAGCCCGCTTGCTCACTCCCTGCAGGCACCGCTACTGGGGTTCGGTGCCCCTGCACCCTAATCGGTACATCCTTTATCGGACTTCCCATAGTCATTTGTTGTCGAGGTTTGTTCCCCGTGCCTGTTTGGTCCACGGGAGGTATTTTAATTGCCTCCTACCGTGTATATCCTATATAGACATCTCCATATCCTATATCTATATCTATATAGATATTTCTACATCCACGTCCATATTCATATAGAGGGCCTCCCCCTATCCACCACCTGAGGACGCACCACGTGGGGGTTTCAGACCCCCCATGTGTGCGTGTGTGTGTGCGCGCGCGCGCGCGCGCGCGCGCGTGTGTGTGTGTGTGTGTGTGTGTGTGTGTGTGTGTGTGTGTGGATCTAAATTGGGTTATTGCAGAGCACTCGTCGCAGGAAATATGTAAAATAGAATTCAATCCCATTCGGGTTTCCTTCACTATTTGACTAAAAAAAATGTCTTTGCTACAGCGAATACAATTTAAACTGTCGGCAAAATGTTGTAAATTAACGATCAGACGTCCTTCGACAGCGAATTTTTGTTGCTCATCGATGAGGTTATAATTATTATCATCGCGTTTAGCCGCATTTTCTTGACATATGGCTGCCACAGCTTTCAGTCTTTTAGCAGGCGCCTTTTTTCTTGTAAGTTTTCCTTTGTATCTCAGTTGGGTTGGCATTTTCACGCTTTGTTTTATTTATATACAATATTTCGCGAAAGACGGAGGGTAGGAAGATCAACGCTATGACTGCAGGAAAATCGTGCTGTTGCCACGATTACAGCGCCACTCTCTATACGAGTATGAGACCTATCTATGCATGAGGTGTGAGTGTGTGGGACATATAGAGGGTACAAGCTCTGTCAAAAATTTACAAGCAGCAGCATCGTATAGGCATTGGATGTTACTATACGCTTCGACCGAAATTTTTGGCTCATTTGTGTACTTACACTTACGTTACATTAATTGACCATTCCTGCCTCGTAAAGCGGGCCTTCCTCGACTTCGAAATGGTGATTTTCTGAAGGTCGTTCTTCCCTGCGAGCAGTTCTAGCTTCCTCAGAAGCTTCTTAAGTTAGTAGCTCTTATCCTATGCTAGTCTCGTTCGTTGGCGTACATATTTTTAATCATATGTATTGGTTGGATCATCCAAAGTTGATTAGACTGATATGCAGCCAAAATCCCGATATATTGTTGACTGTATAATGAGATTGTGGTTCGTAGTTGATTAAATTGTAAATTTAATTGAGTAGAGAATTAAATTGAGAGCTAATCACCAAATCTTTTTCTCTGAATTACCTTCCTATTGCAATTGAAGTTGCCAAGTGAAGTTGCAATTGATGCAATGCAGGAAAAACGTAAACGTTAAGGTGAAACATCACTTTTCAGGATTCTCTTGACCCTTTAGAAAGCGAATTAAAGCTGTTCGCATAGACACAAAAAGTACCATTCAAAGGGAATCATACCGCATAATTCAATCATAAACTTCAAATCAGTTCAATTCGCCTTTTAAATAAATTGTCTAGAGTAAAATGCGGATATAGAAGTCTGATATCAAGGCCGTATTCTCGTGTGAAAACGCATTTTCAAAATGATTTTTTGGGAATAAAATTTAAAGAAACGGTGAAATCCACAGTGTTGGTATTTCACAATTATATTTATACATGTTTGAAGTAACATCTAACATTTTTTCGAAGCATTTTATTCGCAATTGTACATCATATTTCATATTACGCAGGTTATGGCGCGAAATTTTTTTTCGCCGGGCGTAAAAAATTGGGAAATTTGGCGTTCCGTAATTTGTGTACGCCCCGTCTCGAGAATGTATTCAGTAAGATAATTTGCTATTTAAAGTGCGTGGAGCATTCCTGCCAAAACGGCTCATGATACTGCTGTGAGTAACATGAACAGAGAATGGATTTGATACATGGCCTTTCCATAGCCGCCGTTGCACTAACAATTTCCGGCAGTGTTCTGAGTTTTCTTAAAAAATAAATCCTCTAATTTAGTTCAACCCTCAAAAAAGATCCAATGATTCTTACGCGCCCTTCGAATTTATTAAACTCTAATGGGAATTCAGCCAATATGACAAACCTACCCTTCCCGACCGAAAATGTTGTTCTGGCAGCCGGATTTCTGATCAGGCAGGTTTTAAGATACGGTCCGGAATACCGTAGAAGCACCTGACTAATCTGTGTTGAATATCCACTGGATCAGTGAATCCGGAGAACGGGTGTAATAAAGATAAACTGATCAGTCCTGAATCAGGCAATTTTGCGAGGGACTTGTTACGGCGCCAAAGTTCGTCCCTGATCGGTGCCGTATGTCTACCGGATCAGTAGTTCCCAGATACCGATGTGAGAAGGCAGCATTAATCAGACCCACATCAGGCGACCCATATCGCGTCCCTCACGTGGCTCCGTTAAGGTTACCTGTCCAAGGCCTGATCGATTTTCCTTCTCCCTACCGTGCTCTGAGGTTGGCTATCCAGTAGACATCAGGCGCAGATCCACCATGCACTTCGAAGTGTATGTCTCATCTGCGCCGGATGTCTACCGGATAACCTTATTCGGGGCCATCAAAATAAGCAACAGAGTTGCTGCGTGCATGATTTTGGCAAGATTCTAATAAAGGTAATATGGCGTCCATGCGAAGGCTGTCATCATCAAATCAAGATACAAAGAATGAATGAAAATAAATTTGAAGTTTGTATCATGGAAATGTAACGCCTTTTTTCTTCACTTTTCATTCGTTTATTTGTATCATCATCAAAAGGTAATCAATCAAATCAATTAAGCAAAATTTTATTGGCACAATTAACTTTTTTTTACAAAATCATCAGAAGCATTTTTTGAAAATTCCGGTGGTAACACTCTAATGAGAATGTGTAAAAACGTGTAAGTTATTTTCACAGCCTAAATAGGTAAAAAAATCCGGTAAAACAATAATTATCGTTGCATTGCAACGATGCAAACTTCAACGTCATGAATAAAATTATTGACATTCTTTAGAACAGCATTAGAATGATAAGAAAATGCAAAGAAAAAAAGAACGTTTACACAAGTGTTGGAATGGCTGAATAGGTAGCGCGCTCAACTCTAGAATTAAAAGACCGAGGTTCAATCCCGAGGGTAGGTAAAAAAAACTTTAACGAGGCAGGATACGTTTTATTCCAATTATCATATAGGCTGGATAACAAATAAAGCATATGGAAACAAAAAATACTACCAGAATTCGTTTATTCGTAATTTTTTTTTCGTTTCAGGCATAGATCCGTCAACCGGATCAGGGCCTGAAAAGGTGTACTGATCAGTTACGTCACTGGCATCCGCGCCGTGGCCGGATACAATAATGCGTTTCACGCCCGGTAAAGCCCTAACCGTGCCGTAGTACGGAATACCATATGCCGGATGCAGACCTAGTCTGCCCCGTACAAACATTTCAAGTCGGCTTACTGTGATGAGCCGTGAACGTACGATGGCCCACCAAAGCAAGATTAGTTCGTTTATTCCGTAGATTCCCTGAAAAACCTTTACATCGACTCTCATCAATGTTCATCAATATCTCCATATGAAGGAAAACTGAGTGATTATTTGCCGCGTAGAAATTCTGATGGGGCCCAAATCAGGGCCCGATCAGGTTGCCTGATTGCCCTGGTAGGGCACTAATAAGGCAGCCTAAAAGGGCCCGACTAGGAAATGTAACGTTGTGTCACATATGGGCCTAACCTGGTTGCCTGATCAGACCCCTATCAGGCTGCCTAATCAGAAAGAAATGCATATAATAATTCAAAAATCTAAAATGGAATGAACCACTTAATTTAAAGTTCCACTACAATGAATTTGTATCGTAATTCGTCATTCCCTGGCCTGCTGAAATGTGTTTGTTCGAAGAAAATATTTCGCCTATATGGGAATCGAACCTCGTACCTACCTACTCAAAGCTAGGCACGCTGCCCCTATGCTACCGAGTGCTTGTAACATCTTGGTCCCAGATATGGCATAAGAGACCAAATGAATTCCTATAATTATTTGTTGTATCACATAAAGTATATCAATTAGTTAATATCATTGTGACAATTAAAGAGGCTTATCGAATAACATGCTGTAGATTTTTAAACTTAACCTTGTATGTATATGTGTATATATATATATATATATCTATATCATTCCTCTCTCTCTCTCTCTCTCTCTCTCTCTCTCTCTCTCTCTCTCTCTCTCTCTCTCTCTCTCTCTCTCTCTCTCTCTCTCTTCGCCTTACAAAGCGGCCGAAATCTTCTAATACGCATCCGAGTTGTATAACGTTTTTTGTCGTGACAGTCCATAGCACCTTTTTTAAATAGAATTCAGGAATGCATCGAAACTCCGAAGCTACGATGCTGTAAAATCGAAGTTTCCCTGTGGGAAATAAGAGGTTATGTGCATCTATCGACTGCTGAGGCAGTTATAGGACAAGCCTATTTATGGCCTCATCAGGAAAACCCACAGTAGGGTCTATTAGGGCAAGCCTTCGTAGGGCCCTATCGGGGAAAGCCTTAGTAGGATCTTATCAGGGACGGCCTTAGTAGGGCCATTTTAGTATAGCCTGATTTAGGGTCTAAATACTTCCGGCCCGATCGGGCCCGGATCAGGATGTCCGTAATACGTATTATTCGTGCCACACCCCGATCGGGGCCCCATCTTGCTAACCCTAAGAAATTTCTATTCGGGTCGAAACGCGGCGTTCCTAGTCGAAAAAATTGTACAAATAAGCGAATAAACTTTCGAGATAATCAATGTCGTTCAATCGCGAGGACTGGGTGGAACGCTGCGTATATATGCGCATTTTGTACTAATGTGTCGTTTCGCATGCCTCACGTAGCCGGTGACAAACTGATCGGGTTACGAAAGAGCAATGCGCTGCTTGCCCGGTTACGTATTGCCGTTTGCGATCCGCAAACTCTCACCCACGAGTTGAGTGTGCTCAAAATGTGTCGCAGATAAGGAGGGTACGTGTAAGCAAATGCATGAGCCCGCCGTCATGATAGTTGGGCTCTATGTACTCTCGGTATACCCAATCGAAGTAGGTAGGGGAGCTAGGGGCAAGATGAAGGTGTGGGGTACGATAAATCACAAGCGTAGCTACTAAACAGTGTATGCGAGCAGAGTGCTCCCGTTGGCGTTTGAAGGGGTGGCGGGGAGATAAATCGTTATGAAAGTATGAATTGTGACGGAAGCACGCGTCTAGAGTTAAAAAATAAGATCGATTTTTTGACACAATGATATAACTCTTGGTAAAGTTTACCATCGTTTCAGTTCGCTTGAGTTGCTCATATTGATGAGAGATAGGTAAATAAACACGATGAAAGTACTAATTATTAATATAGTGGGCGGTGGGCGCATGAATCGTGTGCTGGTATTTAGAATGAAAAGATTTTTATATACGAGGATGCCAATAATGTTGTCCTATCATGCCCCCCCAGTCTGTCCCATTTTGCCCCGCATATTGGATAAGATGGGAAAAATAAAGGTTTAATTGGAAACATATATTTTATGTTAACACTCAGAAAAAATGATTTTTTGTTTTTAAAATAAAAAGATGAATGAATTTTTACCAGTTAAAAAAATTAATTAACGTCGACCGATTCATATGTATTGTTTTATTTACACATGACCTTAGCGTTCTCATTTTACCCTTACTTCCCCTATACGAAACGTAGCATTCATAGGACACAACGCACCTATCAAGTCACTGAGTACTTTTATCGTTAAGTTATTTTTTACTTAATCAATAATCAAAGATTTGCAACATTTCACAAGCTTTTAATAGAGTCTATCCATATTTTTCTGTATCTTTTAAAATACGTGCTATGACAAAAAAGTCTAAGTTCAATATTTCCTTTAACCACCAATCCTTCAGCCTTCAGTGATGTCGAAATCATTTACATATATTCTTTTTAAACATCTGTAAAAACCATATATTTGTTTTATTGTAAAACCGCCATATTGAATCTGTTCCATATGTACGGGCTTCTTCCCATCACAAATTCGCTTTATTCCAACATTTATTCCCCATCGTGCGGCCGCAGCCGGCTTCCCCCTCTGCATTACCTTCACGATGAGTTTTATGCCATGGGTATAGGGAAACTGCGTAAAAACTTATATCAATACAGCTGATCCTAGGTTCTGCTCCCAAGTTCATATCTACGTCGCGTTTCTTCGTGTGCAACTGGAGCTACGTGACGCCCGTATTCATTTTTCTCCGAGACTACGAGGATTGGTTTGGAACCCACGATCTCTCGATTTTTTGGTACAGCGGCGAACACGCCAACCACCTAGAACACCGGTTGTAAAAACCTATATTTATATTTTGGACAAAGATAAGTATGTTTGTTGACGTATGTTATGCACAGACATGTGAATAACTTGAAAGTTTGACCGTGAGCGGAACAGTCACGACGATAATGTCCACAACCTTAAATGAGACGAAAATTCCTCACAGCCCAATATCAAATCGTGATGTTCTTCAAACGACGATAAATTTTTTATTTCGACATTACATTTCCTGCACGTCTACTCGCAGATATCTGAATATTTATCGCAGATATATTATGGTCTAAATGGCAGTTCTACTTCGTCGTAAATTTCATACTTTTTCCCGAGTAGTGGAGTTTCAAGAATGTCGCTATCATGAAATTCATAAAGTTACTATCTTGATACAAAATACCTCGTGTACCCGCCTATTTTACTTTTTTTATTCTCCAGTTAAGCGCGCGAATATAAAAAGCAGTTTGTACATAGATACAAACTTGTTGGTCGACAGGGTGAGGCAATGGAGAACGGGTAAGGATAGAGGGTTATAAGTTAGCCAAAGAGAGCGGGAGGAGGAACTGTTAACACGAGGTTGATACTAATGTTTCGACGTTTGGATTCCTCAAAGACATGTATGTATATGAGTCGAAGCGAGACTGTGTACATTTTTAGGAGCATATTTACGATGTACTGAAATTTATCCTTTTTCTTCCCGAGCATTTCCCTCTGCCAGTTGTTTTATTCGTGGGAATCTTTACGGGGAAGAAGCTCACCAATATATACCGCCGTGGGTCCACGAATGATAGTTATTTTGAAGATTCAATGTTTTATCTTAAACCATAGAAATATCCTAATATCATATTTCGGAAAAAAAGTAACAGCCGCCTTCCATTCTATGAAGGAAAGAAACAAATTTGAAAACGAACGTATGATACATCGTTTTCAGCGCTGTCAGCCACCCTCCTTTGCTCTCCGTTCCTAGTATTTTTTCTTTCCCCCTCTTACATGGAGATACTTGAGAAGCAAAAATGCACTGCCAAAAAAAATTAATTTAAATAGGATCTATTTAAATCAAATAGGTTTTTTCCTTGGCTCACGGCCTACTACTATCTTATTTGATTCAAAGATATTTTTTTATTTGTTTCAGCTATTCTTTTCAAATATTGAATATATTCAAATTGAATAAATAAAGATTCGAATCAAATAAATCTTTATGTGCTTACAATGTACACTGTAAATCTAAGTGTCCTATATGCATAACATTTTTCATAAATCAAAAATGAAATGAAACACTCAATTGAGAGTTTTACCACAACGATTTTGTATTGTAATTCGTCATTCCCAGGTCTTCTGAAATGATTTTTTTCGAAGAAAATGTTTCACCTACGAGGGATTCTCCGTCAATTCAGCCACTATTTTCGACCATCTCAGATCTGCCCCATGATTGGTTATATCAAAGTACTACTAAAAGGCATTCTATGTGAATTTTTTCAGATGTCTTATTCAACAATTTAGAAAATGCCGTTTTTTCCCAAATGAATATATCTAAGAAACTTGAAGTTACCGAAGAAAAATGTCTGCACATAAAAGTTGTAGTTTTGTGTTAGCTTTCGAGCGGAATATTTGAAATAAATTTTACATTCTGGTAACGCTGATTTTTTACCAAAAAAGGGAAAAATTAATTTTTCTTCAAAAACGGCCATTTTTGGCAAAAAAAAGTACGGTCTTCCAGTATGTCTGACGATATCGCAAAAAATCGCCAGAGTGGCACGGATCGAGGTTCTAGGGTAAAAAAAATGAAACCACACAAATTAATTTTTTTATACCGGAACCTCGCTCCGTGCTACGCTGGCGATTTTTTTGCGATATTGTCAGTCATATTGGAAGACTGTAATTTTTTCAGCAAAAAAACGGCTGTTTATATTTGAAAAATAATTTCTCCCATTTTTGGTAAAAAAAAATCAGCGTTACCGGGACGTAAAAATTATTTCAAATATTCCGCTCGAAAGCTAACATAAAACTAAAACTTTTTTGTGCAGACATTTTTTTTCAGTAACTTCAAGTTTCCGAGATATGTTAACGTGGAAAACAACGGCTTTTTCTAAAATGTTGGGTTAAAAAATCTGAAAAATTCACATAGAATGCCAGTTAGTAGTACTTTGATATAACCAATTATGGGGCAGATCTGAGATGGTCGAAAAAAAGTGGCCAAATTGACGGAGAATCCCGAATCCTATATGGAATCGAACCTAGAATTACCTACTCATAGCTACACACGCTGCCTCTATGTTACTGGGTGCTTGTAACATCTTTGTCGCAGATATGGCATAAAAGTCCAAATGAATTCTTATAATTATTTGTTGTATAATAAAAACTATATCAATTAGTTAATATCATTGTGCATGATCATTAGAGAGTTCTATCGAATAACATGCTATAGATTTATCAAATATAACATTATTATTTCTTTTCTCTACATTGGCAGAAAAAGACTCGCAGAAATGGAAAAATATTGGGAAATGAAGGAACTCAGTGAGGAAGAAAAGGAATTATGGGCGAGGATAAGGTGCGGGAACGTAGGGGGAAAAGTTAACAAGGGATACAGAGACATCAACGGCCGAACGCTGGTGGGGGGGAGGGAGAGAGCGTGGAACACATTTGTGGTTGCAAAGGGGTGAAGGAAAAAATCGGAGCAAAAGTAGTGGAAAGCTGGAAGAAGCGCTGGAGAACAAAGAGGGGAAAGAACTAAGACAAAAATTAGAAGAATTAGTGAGGAAGAAGCCGGTCAAACAGATATGCGCGCACATAAAAGAATTTGAGAAATTGACGAAGCAGGTAGCGCGAAGAGAAGAAAATACCGGCGTATAAAAATGTTGTGAAAGCGGAATGCCATGCAAACAAATTGTAAGAACCAGTGTAAAGGCGAAGAGAAGGCGAGAGGGAGTATAGGTGTAAACACCCTTACAGGATTGATTGATTGATATTATTTCTATTCTCTCCACCCTTTCTGCCCCCAAACCGCTTTGATATGTGCATTGCAATAAAGACAGGCTTATAGCTCAATCAGATAGAAAAATGATGGACTCTCCGAAAATTCTCTTTAATTTAAATTTAAAAAAATCAAATAGATTCATTTAGTGGATCAACTAACAAGGGGACAGTACGGCAGTCGGATTTTTGTAATTTTTCGTACTCATGGTACGCGAAGTTCAGAGCTCGAATATTAATATCCCAAAGCAGTTCAACGCCATATTCAGAAATTTTCGAGAAAATTGACTTTGAAGTTTTCGAGCGCACTCTTATCCCACAAAGATGCAACGATATTCGAACCGGGCTCGTGGCGTACCCGGTAGCGCTCGAGTCTAGTAATCGCGGGGTCGCTGGTTCGAGTCCCACTTCGAATTTTTTTTTTTTTTTAATTTTTTTTTAATTCGCATACCTCCGTCATTTAAATATCCCGATAAATTTTTGTTGTATATAATCACATATTATTATATATAATTAATATAATATATCTATATATGTTTATATATGGACAAAATCCATATATAGTTATTTATGCACAAAATTCATTATAGTTGTACATAATTATATATTTTCTCATATATGATCATATATTATTTATATATAACAATAGGTGATTATTTATAAAAAAATAAATAAATAATCCCGGGATAAAAATCATAAAATCTATGCTAATTCACATATATGTAATTATAATTGTGATAAATGCAAGTCTTATTTTTTATTATCTCTTGCTTGAAATTGCGAATAGGCGACATAAAAATATCCAGTAATAATATTTACATAAACTCCTTTGTAGATTAATAGGAATATAAATAGAAGAATAAATGTTGAAATATGTGAATATAACGCTTGCTTTGGCAACCGTCGAGATGCCGTGAAAATTACTGTTTTCCTTGTTTTTACGATGGTTATCACTCTGGCTCGTGTAACATTACACCCGATGTATAAAACAAACGAATACAGACCGAATAATAAAGTATTCAATTCCTTACCCGACGTTTTTCATTTTCATCCTAAAAATGTTGTTGGTTATAAATATTGATACTTGAAAATGTATGTTTATAATCAAGAGATAATAAAAAATATGACTTGCGTTTTTTCATTTAAAAAAAATGAAAAAAAAAATCGAAGTGAGACTCGAACCAGCGACCCCGCGATTACTAGACTCGAGCGCTACCGGGTACGCCACGAACCCGGTTCGAATATCGTTGCATCTTTGTGGGATAAGAGTGCGCTCGAAAACTTCAAAGTCAATTTTCTCGAAAATTTCTGAATATGGCGTCGAACTGCTTTGGGATATTAATATTCGAGCTCTGAACTTCGCGTACCATGAGTACGAAAAATTACAAAAATCCGACTGCCATACTGTCCCCTTGTAAGTTGTTTTTTGAACAGATGAAACCGAATCACAGATTTATTAGGATTAAATAAAATACCTAGTTATTGAACGATATTAAATAGGTGTTGATTTAAATAAATACATTTAAAATACATCATTGCAATAATGGAATGCAATAGAAAAAAATTTGTTTCCACGAAAAATCTAACTAATGCAAATTTAAACAAATCAAATAGACGCCCTTAATTAATATCAATAGTATTTTTTCTGTCAGTGCACCTTCGCAATACAGAAATATATACATTTGTCATCGTCTCCGATCGCTGCAAAAAATCCATGTTCGTGAAGTTTTTGTACCCAAAAAAAGCATTCAGTACATTTGGTTAATTAACAAAACTATATTTTTTCTGTTGGATATTGAACGATATGCATTTTTATAGTTTCTGAGCGATGCAAGGGAAATGCATATTTTTGGCCTTGCGATACATAAGTAAATGAATTATGTATTGTCTGCAATCACTGTCACCAATCCTTCTTCTTGATCAACCAATACCGAAAGTTAATCTGTGTTTGTTTAGGTTTGGGCACACTAAAGCAGGAAAAATATTATTTTCTAATAGCTTTTAATTAATGTTCTGGACTAGTAAATGCGAAAGTAGAGAAACTACACTAAAGGTGTCCAACTTCGAAGGTGAATTTAACCCCGTAAAAGTGTTTTTTCGCCGATACAAAAAAAAATATGCGCGATTTAGATTTCGATGGTGAATAATTTATCCCAAATCGAACGGACTCGGAGGAAACGCCGAGAACAGTTTTCTTGTGAGTCATGCAGCCTTGTATATAATAATTTAGTGTGAGGTTGGAGAAGAGAAACTGCATAATAATCGAGGCATTTGTGTGAACACGTCGATAATGAAACCGGTTCATTCTCCGGTATACGGTTTAGTATGAAAGATTGGAATAAACTGAGACGAGGTCGCGTCTGAACGAGGAACCGGCGAGCCGAAAATCATTGCGGTTGATCTAATATCCTTGGTGCGACGCGACTCTTCAACCTCTTTGTCTACTCTGTCTCTGTCTCGTCATATTATCCCATGGGTTCCCCTCATTATACTTCTCGGCTTCATCACGCATCTATGCTAGCTCAGGTACGAGGGTCTATTATTAAGCACCGATCCGGGAATAAGCAGCTTAAAGCGCGAACGCAATATGAGACTGGTTTACCAATTATGCTACGTGAGGCGGAAGTTCGCTTGATTTTAAGGGAGGATTATCTTTTCTCGGTGAAAAAAATTGTTGTATTGTGTTTATTTTTAACGAAACTATGCAGTCAATTAATTGCATAATTACACAATAGTTAATTAAATACTAAATTATAGAATGTTTTTCAATCATTTTCATCGAAACATACGTTTGCTACCCGTCCTTGACCATGACGTCGAGTAAAGTGCCTCATTTGACGGTTCGCAGGATTTATTTGGTCCACGTCATCTGGAACAACGAAATCAAATGGCTTATCAGGACACATATATTTATCAATACAGTTCCCTGTCCGGCATTTTTCATTTTCTCCTCTTTTACTTATTTTTTGTCAACATATTGAATTCAGCTCTAGGTCTAACGTGAATGTTTTCCAGAGGAGCATGGCATGGAGTATATATATATATATATATATATATATATATATATATATATGTAGGCGTACAAATGAATTATGAAACAACTTGGTTTTTACGACCGTTTATTATGTTTTCCAAATTACACCGATGCGACTGTGTCGTTCGGCTGTCGGCGACAAACTCTCGTTGCTAACATCTCAAACATAACAAATGATAATAAATAAAACAGCAACTGATATCTTGTTGCTATCGATCCGGTCGGCTTGAATGCTCGTAGCTACAACTCGGCCAGCCTGACTGAGTTTGTCCTCAATCTCTCGGTACTCAGGGGTAAATAGGGTAAATAGGGATAACAGCGGTAAATGGGGTAACATCATGAAACAGACCGCTGTATGAGTTGAGTACTTTTTTTTCTTTTCTTTTCGGTCTTGCCATTATTAGGAGGAGAGACTACCTTTATGGTTACGCCGTCTTTTTTTCGAGCGAGGTACTCTCGGGAACCTCGGGTAACCTCGCGAGGTACTCTCGGGTAACGTCGGGTAACCATTCTGATTATCGTTCTGTCAATTAATCCATCCAATATTTTCCTGGTGTTTTCTTTATCGATATATGCGAGTCTTCGTGGCCCAAATTGGATTAGCTGGTTACTTTTTACGATAATATGAGCCTCCGCTTGCACTTTTGGTTTGCGTGGCCGTTCAGGTTTTTCATAGCGTTGCTCAAAGATTCTCTCGAATTTCTCGCGGTCAGATCGTGAAACGTTTGGATCGATACGAAGTTTGTCTATAGACGACGTCGGGTCGACCTCGATGTGTAGTATTTCTGACACGGCTCTGTCATATACCGGACTCTTGCTCAGTTTGTACCCAAATAGTTTCAACGTATCCCTTCCCAAAAGTACCGATTTTGCTGTCGTTCTCCAAAGTAACGCGAGCTGCTACTACTCCGATTGTCAATACCGTGGACTTATTTAATCCATAGTACCGTTGCCAGCTGCCATCCGGTGGTTGTACGCTTTGCCTATTCAATAGATGGTCTTTGATCAAACTGACCGGGCATCCGGTATCGATTCTCGCAGTCAAGGAGAACTTCTCTGTGTTTTTTATTTCAAATTCCGCGGTTCTTTGGTAGTCATCTGCTATCCCTGTTCCCAGGTCAACAAAACAGATTTCGTCCTCATCCAGCTCTACTTCTGGTTGACATTCTTATTCTGTCTCGTTGTCGATACAGGCGATCTGTCTCTCGGTCCTGGACATACTGTTACCTTGGGGACGACCAACCTCTTTACTTTTTGCCGAGACTTCGCAGTCTCTTGCAAAATGACCGATTCCTTCGCATTTATAGCACTTAATGGTGCCCCGTGCCGTCTGTTTGGTTCTGTCAACTGTCTCCTTACCCGTGGTTGTTATCAACGGTTCTTGAGATCGTTCTGGTCGCGGGTTCAATTTCATGTCCTTGACTAATGTAAAATCCCGTTTCAATGCCAACTTTGGTGCTTCGAGCTTGATTTTTCTGAAAGTCTTGAGGAGCTCGTGAGTCGTGTTGAATGATTGCATTCGCGCTTGATCTCTTAGGTAATCGTACGGGATTCCATCGATGATGTATTGAACCATTTCTTCCTGTGCTATGGGAACCTTATTGCCAAGGATTAATTTGTCATGGCAATAGTCATTAAAGTTTTCACCGCGGCGCCACTCTCGAGCCTCAAACGTTCTTCTCAGCTCGAGCTTGGTCGCTGGTCAAACATTCCTTCCATTTCCATCATGACTTCTTTGAAAGCCATTAGAAGATGTTCAGCTCGGGAGTGGTACCAATTGAACGCCTTCCCGCGTAACTTGGAGCCCATCATTATTCTTGTCGAATTTTCGTCGAGCTCGTACGTGGAACGAAGCAAATTTATTTGAGTTCTCCATCGTTCGAAATCTTCTCCGGACCCGTTATATTCGCTGAATAGCTCACTGACACTCTTTATGCTAGGTGACACCCGGGTTCCTGTCGAAGATGTGCTTGGTCTTGGTGACGCGCTCAACATGGCGTTCTCACGCCTCAACACTTGAATTTCTCGTTCCATGAGCTCCTTTTCTTTTTCCATTAAATGTGCCAATCGTCCTGCGATGTCTTCACTATTATTTGGCGACCGAACGATATCGTCGTTGCTTTGGGCTTCTCGTCCGTTCGGGTGGACGATGTTGTCGTTTGGTGGCGCCTCCTGGTTGCTGCTATTCTCGTCGGTACGATCGTGTTCACCTCCACTGTCCTCTTGTTCGTTACCGCTACCGATTATTTGGGCCTCATTGACCCAGCTGCCTGTCGGGTCCGCCACATCTAATCGCTGGATTAACTCAGCCTTTCGGCCCCAGATTGGCAAGCCTCGTTGCCGAAGTACAGTCTTCAATTGTAAGACTGATAATTCTATCGGGTTCATTCCCGAT
Organism: Ophion obscuratus; assembly: GCA_964007375.1. Classification (NCBI taxonomy): domain Eukaryota; kingdom Metazoa; phylum Arthropoda; class Insecta; order Hymenoptera; family Ichneumonidae; genus Ophion; species Ophion obscuratus. The sequence continues at coordinate 44,514,779 of OZ023321.1, read as the reverse complement.
AGGCGTAATAGTTTAACGCTTATAACCCATGTAGGTTTCGCCAATCGAACCGTAACGGCCAATACTTGGACCAATGTTGGCGGGACGATGATCGATTGACCAATTGTACGCCAATGCTCGGCTGAGTATTGACTAGCCAACATTGGTTTGCTGATACGAGGCCAATGTTCGGCCTAATATAGACTCGCTAATCATTGGCTTGTCGATACGAGGCCGATGTTTGGCGAAGTATAGACTCGCCAATCATTGGTTTGCCGAAACGCGGCCAATGTTCGGCCGAGTAACGCATGATCGAACCGCAATTCGTATATTGACGATTCATTGTTTCGCGTTGAATTCATTGAGAGACGAGATAAGTACTTTTTACGAGTCCATTGGACATTATTCTTAACAAATATATTACCAAATCAATGCACTCATTGTTGGCCGATTCTCGAACGAGCTCATACGCGATATTCTGCCGATTTTTATGAATCATCCTACACTGACAGAAAAATTCTATTAGCATTAACTAACCGCGTCTTTTTTTATTTTTTATTTGAATTAACTAGATTTTCGGTGAAATCAAATTTTTTCCATTCCATTATTGGAATTATTCATTTTAAATATATTTATTTATTCAAATTAAACTTGAACTAATGAACTAATGGTCTGTCTTTATTGCAACACACATATTAACGGGTTGTGGGGGTAGAGACGGTGATGAGAGAGGAATTATATATATAGGTTAGGTTTGAAAATTCTATAACATGTCATTCGATAACACTAATTATCACAGTGATATTAACTAATTGATATAGTTTATGTGATACAAATAATGATGAGAATCCATTTGGTATCTTATGCCATATCTGCGATTCAAATGTTACAAGCACTCGGTAGCATATAGGGGCAGCATACATAGCAGCGTGTTTGGCTATGAGTAGGGAAGTTCAAGGTTCGAGCCCCATATGGGTGAAATATTTTCTTCGAACTAATTGTTTCGAAAGACCAGGTAATGACGAATTACAATACAAAAATAATTAATTTTTTTTTTTGGCAGTGCCGGACCAATTTTGGTGATCTATATTGGGTCACAATTAGCCGCCAAGACTCGGTCGATAATCGGGCCAAGCTCGGAGTGCCAATGATGGTAATCGTGAGGGGGCTTATTGTTGGCCGATTCTCGAATGAACTACGCGATGCTCGGCCGATTCTCATAAGCCATTCTAGGGCCAATATTGATTGCGAATATCGGGCCGCTCTTATCATCGAAGGCTCGGTCGATGATCGGGCCAAGCTCGAGTGCCAATGTTGGCAAGCTTGGCGTCGAGCATCGGCCAATCATTGGCCACTACCGACCACCCGACATGGGAATGTTATTCACACACACGTATCCGGTTTGGCGAACTCGTCGAAGCACAAAGCTAGAGCGACGTCACCGATTGTTGCTTCGTGGCACACAGTTCAACGAATGGTTCGAGTTTTGGCGAATTCGTCGAAGGACAAAGCTAGAGCGACGTCGCCAATTACTGCTTAGCGGCACACAGCTCAACGAATAGTTTGAGATTTGTCGCAGCACTCAGCTCAAGCGGCTCCTCAAACTTATATTTTGTGGCACACAGCTCAACGAACAGTTCGAGATTCGTCGCAGCGCTCGACTATACGACGACTCCTCGAACTTTTTTTTTAAATTTATTTCGCAGCACCCAGCTGGATGAAAAGTTATCGTTATGTCACAGCACGAAGCTAACCGACTGGTTAATCCCACTTCTGATTTTTGTAGGCGTACAAATGAATTATGAAACGCCTTGGTTTTTACGACCGTTTATTATGTTTTCCAAATTACACCGATGCGACTGTGTCGTTCGGCTGTCGGCGACAAACTCTCGTTGCTAACATCTCAAACATAACAAATGATAATAAATAAAACAGCAACTGATATCTTGTTGCTATCGATCGGGTCGGCTTAGATGCTCGTAGCTACATATATATATATATATATATATATATATATATATATATATATATATATCGTCATTGCCTATTCCCAAAAGTCTCACGCCTAAAATGATCCTCCTGTTCATGTCACGCCAGTTTTGTCAATCCCACAGCAGATATTTATGTATTGTACAGAACAATTGCAATTAGGGGATAACAACATTCTAGGACAGTGTTATCCCTTATGGGGCATCACAGATTAAAGATAAACCAAAATTTCTCTCGTGTGGTGCAGGCATCGTAGATTAAAGGTAAACAAAAATTTCAAGGATTTCAGTGATCGTACTTTTTTCGATTTGAAATTTTGATAGTAGCTTCACAATCACATTCTCTATGGGAGTACGTAGCCGTTTTTTGATTAAACGTAACCTTTTTTTTATAAACAATTTACTGCTTATTTTTTGGCACAAAATCGATTTATTTATTTTAAATGGCGCCATTTTTTCAAAATTTGATTAAAAAAAATTCTTACGTAGCCCCATAGCTAATAATATATAGATTATAATTTTTTGGTTTTTGTTCCAGGTCTTATACTTTATGAGAATACCGTCCTCCCGTGAAGGTATTTGTAAAAAACACGTTTTTCAAGATGGGCTCTGTCGCCGCCATTTTGTACAAAAAATATAATATATATATATATATATATATTTCTTAATACTTTGATATGTGTTAAATAAACCCTCTTAAAAGAAATCCTATTCCTTTTTTCTTACTCCCAAAATAAATTGTCAAGTTAGGCCTTATTTTCCCGCCGCTAGAGTGATCCTATCTCATAAAGTCGTATCCTAGTGTAAACACCGATTTTCAAGGTGTTTTTTTGGAAATTAAATTGAGCGAAAGGATTAAATTGAGGAAATCTACAGTACTACTATTTCACAGTTATATTTACACATATTCGGAGTAAAATCTTACATTTTTTTAAACATCTTATTGGAAATTGTACATAATATGTGATGTTGCGCAGGTCATGTGATGAAAAATTTTTATCGTTGAACGTTGTGATTGTTCTTGTCATCTGAAACAAACGGATTGAAAAAACATTATATTCTTTGCGAATGTGGTTATCGTTCGGCCCTCCATCTTTTTGATTAATTTTCAATTACTATTTCTTCGTGCTGCGAGAAGTGAAAGTTTTATTGTAAAAACCAGAGTACTTTTTTTCAAACGCCACCATTTCGTGAATTTTTGTTGAATTTTTTTATTAGCCAGCCCAACGATAACCACATACGTAAAGAATAGAATTTTTTTAAATCATTGGTTTCAGATAACAAGAACGGCCCGCAATCACAACGCCTGACGATAAAAAGATTTCGCGACTCGATCTGTGCAGCATCAAATATCATATACAATTTCGTGTAAAATGTTATCATGCTGTTATTTTAAACATGTAAAAATATAACTGTGAAATTCTAACTCTGTAGCCTTAATCGTTTCTCTAAATTTAGTTCCCAAAAAATCACCTTGAAAATGGGTGTTCACACTAGAATACAGCCTTAAGAAATTCCAGTGAACAAAGTCGTGGAAGCGATAATTCGATAACCATGGCCCGGGTTTGTTATAATTTCCTCCTCTCGCGGTTCGGATTATTTTTGAGCAAACGTAGTTTCTATTTACCAAGTATTGATACTACCGGTAATTTTTTTTTTCGGGCCCACCAGCAAGTTTATGAATTTTAATAAAATATGTTCTATCCGTGGCTCTTTGGTACAAGCATCTAGTTTAGTTAGAGATCCGCATGACACTGTGGACTACTTAAGGGGTCTTCTCATTTTAGACGCTGAAAAAGGCTATTTTCATGAAATTTTAGTTAGGTTCATATTATAGATATTGGTATAAAGTTGTTACACTTAATAAATACACTTTCGAAATACATTTTAAAAAAACCTTTTTTTAATGTATTTATGGAACGCAAACAAACGTTAAACGCGTTTTTGTCGAAACAATGTTTTTCGACGGCCTGTTGATAAAATCTTCGGAACTACTGAACCGATCCTTATGAAATGTTAACCACATGTTCTTTACAACTATAGCTATAGCGCATATCAAGGATTTTGTTAAATTTTTATATTTACTATCTTTTTTGCCAAAAACGGTGAAAAAACGTTTTTTTTTGTTTTTTCGTAAAAATGTCCGCGACTTTGTTATTTTTGCATATATCAAAAATCGTATGATATGCGCTATAGCCATTAACATACTGAATCCGGAACCGTTTGATTTTTTTTTATTTCGGATGATCCATCTCCGTGATTGCATCAACAGCGCAGACCTACCATTTTTTTAACTACCACTTTCGTCGATAAATAGTGACTTAAATAAATAAATAAATAAATAAATAAATACATTTTAATGTATTTCAAAAGTATATTTATTATTAAGCGTAACAACTTTTATATCAATATCTATAATATAAACCTATCAAAAAAAATCATGAAAATAGCCTTTTTTCAGCATCTAAAGTGAAAAGACACGTTACGTAATCTTTGACTTCAGGACAGAACTATATCTTGCACCACTACATTCAATATATTTTCACTTTCTTGTTTTTTGCATATTTTGTCATTTGAGCATGACTTCTGAGCCAAGGAAACATATTTGCAGCTCATAGTCAGTCCAATGTATTATTTATATAGTCCCACAATCATTCTGTGTCCGCTGAGTGACATGAATCCGGTTCGGCCGGAGTGTTAAAAATGGCTCAATCTCTCGGAGAATATAGACTCGAGGGTTCTTCCTGGCGACAAATTCAAAATTGGCGGAGCGATTCATCCGAGAATGATAAGTGCTCCCGACGCCCTCGCTTTGCGACTTCGCTCTCCCTCTCGTTATTCCGTGTGTTCTAATAATAAAACTGAGACGTGGAGCGCGTTCCGCGTCCGTGGCGGATGTTTTCAGAAAACCGCACTTGCGATGACTCTTTCGGGTCAGAGTGTGTATAATTGTTGATCATCATTGTCGACCATTACCGAATCGAAGGAAAACCTCAGTGTAAGTGACTTCTTGACTCTTCTGCTGACGATTATGACCCTATTACGTAACGGTCATTAAAGTAAACATTGATATATTACACGAGGTTCGAGTCCGATTTGCGATAGAACTCGAAATATCATGGCACCGAATGTCCCCCAGTGGAAGACCGTATTCTAGTGTAAACACCGACTTTCAAAGTGATTTTTTGGAAATTCATTTTGGAGAAACGGTCAAATCTACAGTATTATTATTTCACAGTTATATTCAAACATGTTTAAAGTAACGTCTTACATTTTTTGCAAAGGATTTTATTCGATGTTGTACGTGATATTTGATTTTGCGTAGGTCATGTCGCGACACTTTTCTTATCATTGGGCGTAGTCATTGCAGCCATCCTTGTCATCTGAAACGAACGATTTTTTAAAGGTTGTTATGGGGTTAAGTCAACATGTTACCACCGAGCTGAATTTTTTTCTGGACCTTTGTAACCTATTTGCTGATCATGCTGCATAGTTTTAATACGATCCATATTACCGTTTTTTAGAAAAAAAAATCGGCAACTCGATATATTTCGTGGGCTAATTACGTTACGCTTATGGAAAACTCCCGATATTTTTTTCAGTGCATTATTATCTGCTAAGTGAATGTTACCACGGAGTTGAAAAAATAGGCACGGTCCGACTAGTTATCGGACTACCCCTTGGTACCGTGAAAACGAGGATTCACAGTACCGTTATAAAAATATTAATGTTTTTGATAGGGAATTTGTGCGAAAATCAAGCACACAAAACATTAGACTGTGCAATCATAGCAACGTTATAGATGCCACAAATATCTTACCGGTATTCGGTAATTATGCCAGAGGACCTCAAACTACTCGGTGAGAATAATTAACAACCACTATTATTGGCACTTATTCTCTTAATTAGTAATAATTACTTAATATAAATTCGATAACTATGATGAGAAATTATACATTTCTAGACATTTCTAGGCAAAGACAAAATAACGCGGATTTTTTGTCATACATACATTTTTTTTCAGAATATGGGAAAATGATTAAAGTTTTGATTTTTTCGAGATTATAGGCAGCTTTATTACACACTTTTTCTTTCCAGCGCGATTTCTTTTACTCTGACCGTTATTTATTTTTGACATATCACGATATACGATGTTGCCAATTCGTTTCGCGTTAATTGAGCGAAAAAAAGTTATAGAAAATAATTATAAACACCAATGAAAACATTTAATCTAATCACTGAATGTTCGAAAATGCATTTATTTACAAATAGATGTAGAAAAATAGTTCGAAAACGCACGTTTAATATAAGGATTATTTGAAAGCTAACCGTTGGTAACAGCCAATCGGCACCGTGCATAAGCATAGTGCGCTCCCCTCATACTTCACCCCAGACGGCTAAACCTTATAACAACCTTAAATCCTATTCTTTACCAATGCGATTATCGTTCGACCCTCGAATAAAAAAATTAGGAAAAAATTACGACATAACGGCGTTTGAAAAAGAGTACTCTGATTTTTACAATAGAATTTTTAGTTCTCGCAGCCCAGAAAAATAGTAATTATTGAGCAATAAAAAATATGGAGGGCTGAATGATGTCTGCATTCGTAAAGCGTAAAATTTATAAACAATAGACGACAAGGACGGCCGCAATCACAACGCCCGGCGGTATAGATTTTGCGCAACATGACCTGCGAAAAAATGTAAGATATTATTTCAAACATGTATAAATATAACTGTGAAATACTGACACTATAGTTTAAAACATTTCTCTGAATTTAAATTCCAAATAATCACCTTGATAATCGATATTCTCGATATTTTCTTGACGATGATCCAAAAGGAAAAACTTCGGAGGACGATAAACCTTTTTTAAATACATGCATGAAAATTTGAATGATTATGCCCTCATGAGAGTTTTGTGTGCAAATTCACATATCATAGCTGCAAGTAGTTTCTCAGAACGAATTCAAAATGTTTTTGCGGCTAGCATTTTGATGTTTTACACTACAATAATAGGATGTTTCAGAAAGAGAATAGACGATATGTTCAGTTCTAAAAGACAGGCTTATCACATTTTCACGACTGAGTTCGTACGCCATGAAAGGTTCGTGGCAGTCTCGTTAATTCAAGCCAGCTTATCGTTAGGACATTCGATGAAGATTAGTGCCACGGGGAGTTCGTCTATTGCTATCTACATATGTATATTTGTTATACCACCAAAGGACTCCAGGATGTATGAATTGGTTTATGCCCTTCACGGTTCGAGATTCGATTACTTTTTGCATTGTTCCAAATTTTCGTCGCACGTACTACAAGACTTCTGAGCATTGTATCAGGGGTCCTATTAGTCACGAATGGCGGACGTAGCAACGTCGCAATGTGGAGTATCCTGCTCGCGACCCACTCATCGAGGCGAGACTAATTTATTTCGAGGCTCTCGGCTCCTATCATTCACGTTTCCGCGACTGGGTATCTTCCTCTTTATCCCACGTCCAGGTGAAAGATAATATGTAGACTTGCGGGTGTTAACTCAGCAACTCGGTAAAAACTAAGAAATTTAACAGCGCCCGACTTTCTGATCAAGCATACGCTCCGTTTAACGGTAATTCTGTGAGATATAAGAAAAGTAGGTGGTAATTCCCAAAATTACGTTACATTCGAATAGACATGGAAAGAGGTGTTGAGGGGTTTTCCCACTTGAGACGCTAAAAAACGCTATTTTTATGAATTTTTTGTTAGGTTCATATTATAAATATTGATATAACAGTTGTTACACTTAATAAACACACTTTCGAAATATATTAAAACAACATTTTCATGTATTTATGTAACCCAAACAAACTTTGAACGCGTTTTTCTCGATGAAACTACTGAACCGATCCTTATGAAATGTTAATCACAAATTCTTTACAACTATAGAGATTTTAAATTTTGATATTTACTATTTTTTCCCCAAAAACGATGAAAAAACAGGTTTTTTTATTTTTTTCGAAAAATATCGGCCTTTTTGTTATTTTTGCATATATGAAAAATCGTATGATATGCGCTATATCCATTAACATACTGAATCTAAAACCGTTTGATTTTTTCTTGTTTCGGATTATCCATCTCCGAGATTTCATCAACAACGCAGACCTACAATTTTTTAGGACTTTTTTTTTAATTACCATTTTTGTCTATAAATAGTGACTCAAATAATTAAATAAATAAAATTTAATGTATTTCGAAAATGTGTTTATTAAGTGTAACAACTTTTATATCAATATTTATAATATAGACCTATTTAAAAAACATGAATATAGCCTGTTCAGCGTCTAAAGTGAGAAGACCCCTTAACTACCTGGCCGCGAAAACATACTGTCAAGTCTTTCAACAAATACTACTTCATTCACCGCTAACTCTTAGTGAACATTTCCGGAACAAGTAATTATTTATTACAATAAACAGTATGTAGAATAAATAACACTGAAATTATTCAGTCAAATTTCACTGAATTTAGTTTTCACAATCATCGGTGTAATTCAATTATTATTGCCGAAATTTCTTAGTAAATATCAATGAGATTGTTTGGTCCATACTGCTCCAATTAACTGGCGAAACATTTCGCAATATCAATGAACAATCCTCTCTCCGTGTCACAAAATGACAATCAGCGGAACCACTCTCCTAACACTCGAGTCGGGACTGTTTATTTGCCATGCTTGTTAAAGGTCGTGGACGAATGCCAGGGAGCGACGAGCCCGGAACGACATCAGGCGCCACGACATCGACCACGACAAAAAGACGTCTCGTACATTATACATTGTCCTATACACTTCTGTCGTTGTGACACGGTCTCGTGATTTTCACTCAAATTTCGTTCCATCAACCTTCATAAGCATCGAAAGTCATTCACTCAGTTCGTACAGGGTAGTAATAGTCAATGCCCGTCACACGAATAATATCCGGGTACACACTGAGGTGATTGACTTAAGAGTTCCTCCAAATAAATTTGTACAATTTTGCGAGACCTTTAAAGGGTGTCTCAAAATGACCTGATATTTTAATTTATTAACAAAACGTATTATTTAGTTAAAGAGTACGAATATTTTTATTTTAATATAAGGTACAAACATGGAGGTTATGTGTGTAATAAAATATGCGATAAATGGCATAAACAGCATGGACTTGCATATTCTTTCAACAAGATGGCGCATTCTACCACACTGCGGGCGAACCATTGCAGTTATTGAAGACGAAGTTTCATGGTCGTGTTATCTCGCGCCGCGGCGATGTGAATTAGCCATCAAGATCGTGCGATTTGACGCCATTGGACTTCTTTTTTTGGGGTTTTCTGAAAGGAAAAGTTGGTGCCAATGATTCACAGATGGTTCCGAAGCTTAAAGAAGCAAATCAAACAAGGTGTTATTGGACGCACCATTAAGGAATAACACCACTCTATGATTTTGGAAAAATCGTTTTTTTTTACTTAAAAAATACTTTGAGGTCATAAAAACAATATGCAATTGGTTCTCTAGCTTTCTTTTTACTTTAAATTATCGATTTTCCCGCAGCGTCTCGGACTTCTTTCAGGCGCCTCGTGCAACTTCAAACGCGTTTTTCTCGAAACCACTTTTTTCAAACTCTGAGGACGGATTACTCGGATACCTTTGCATCGATCGATTTGAAATTTTGATAGTAGCTTTACAATTACATTTTCTATGAGAGTACGTAACCGTTTTTTTTTTCATTAAAAGTAATCTTTTTTTTAACAATTTACTGCTTATTTTTTGGGCTGAAAATCGATTTATTTCTTTCAAAATGCGCCATTTTTCAAAATTTGATGAAAAAATATCCCGACGTAGTCCCATAGCTAATAATAGATAAATTATATTTTTGTTTTGTTTTTGTTCCAGTTCTTAAACTTTACTAGAAACCCGTCTTTCCGTGAAGCTATTTGTAAAATACGCGTTTTCAGGAAGTTGACACTTAGGTGTCAACTGAAATAAAACCAGTGGGGATGACTTAACTTTCGTAATATCACTATGGCTATGAAGATTCGGCCAATTGTCACACTGTATTTATTGCAGAGCCTATTTTTACATTTTAAATAACACGCGGCAAAACTTATAGATTTTATCGAACTGTTTAATTACGACGGAATCGATGTACAATATATATCGACTGATTTAAATTATTCGAATCGCAAATAAATTTATGAGCGATGTTTTAAAAGGCCCCTCCGAAAATGTTTCCTTTATTGTAGACATATTTTGTATTTGTATTTTTGTGTTTTCCTTTATCCCGCAATATTTTTCACGAAAACAAATTCGGTCACCGAGTACTCGTTAAATTCAAATTATATACGTTTTATCCCGAGCTCGGAATTCATGATCGAGTTTTACCGTATTGAATACATATAAATGCATATGCTATATTTACATTCGTACAAAAATACACACACATGTAATAGGTAACTAAATTAGCACACGCATGCACGCGCGCGCACACACACGCACACACGGCGCGTAGGTTAAAACGTGCTCGTACTAAAAAACTCGAGGACATTCACTCGGTTAGTGCGGTGAACGAGTTGCCATACAAGCTTCTCTTGTAGTCTGCTCTGTACTAATACAGTGGCCCAACGTTGAGCTTCAGTTATATACTTAGTATCCGCAGCTGCAGGATAGACGCAGACGCACCTTATCACCAGTGTCACGCGATAGCGCCCACTTGTAAACGAGTTCTCACTTTCAATCTTAATTTTTTATTCAAATTTGCGTTGTACAGTCTATCAACTCCGGAGAATAGATATCGCGAAGTAGCCAAACGTGAAATTTGCCATTTGAAGACGGTGGGCAAAAGTTTTTCGAAACCCAATCTTCTTCACTGACAATTCGACGCAACGTGAATTTTGCAACGGTAAAATTTGCGATGTTCCAAACCGTTTGCAATGGTTTAATTACTAAACTGTTTCATCTTAAAAGTTTGGTGGTTTTTTTGGGTGGCGTATGACGTATTTTGGCACTGGGGAATCATTATCCTGTCCACAACACGATTTTGATGGAGAGCGAATGTTATAGAACGTTCAACTGCTGCATGGGTGATGAACTTAGAGTAATAAGTTTTGAACTATTAGCGCAAGCAATTTAAACTATAAAAGAGATAGAAGTACTAAACCATGCTGACCGGATTTCAGGCAGGGAGATGTTGGAAGTGATGATTCAGCATCTTTTTAAAATCATCGTAACGGAAACCGAAAAATAAACGACTTGTTTTAGACTTCTAGAATTAACATTAAAAAATGGGTACGTCAGTATCTTTATCTCGTTCGTTGATCTTGGACTATTTCTGATTTAGTTACGTGCTTATGCACGGAAGAGTTAACGGGTTGTGTTTTGGAATCATCATCATCCTTTTCGTTGTTTCTCTGTGCATCTCCGTTTCGTGCCATGATGGCAATCGTAACGCAACACTGTTATTATGTGAAACCAGCTCAACCGGCATGACGTACGCGTATCTAATCTTTCTCCCCAATCTGTTTATCTCTCTCTCCCTGCCCCCCCTCTCACTCTCTCTCTCTCTCTTCCAACCTTCCTCTTTCTTTGTGTCATCTTGTTCTCTGTTTCTCGCCCATCCGACTTGTCGTCCGTGCTCTCTCCCTGCATCACTTACATAAAACATAAATTGCGTATGTGTAAGCTCACATTAACTTGCTGGATATAACAAGTATTGTCCATATCGAAACCGGAAGTAAACAGAGTGATGAAGCGGATGACTTTATGCAACCGCAAGTGAGTCTCTGTTTAATATATATATATATGCTCCCATTCTCTAATCATACGTACTATAATCACATCTAACAATCGACATCCCACCGGAGTTTAAAAGCATAGCATCCATGCGAGGAATTGTAAAAGAAACTAATAATAAACAGTACAAAATAAACGGAGCGCTAACGCTGCGATATGTTTCTAGGTTATATACAACGCGTACATTTAAAGCAACACCTCATTCGGTGATTTGGTGTAGTGAAGCACCAAGGGAAACCAATTTATCTCAGCCAGCTACCGTCCATTTGCGAAAATATTTATTGAGTTGCCGCGTAAAACAATTAGGCTGCGCAATGTTTTTTCCACCAAATTTTGACGTACGAAATTTATGATTCTAATTTATTGAAATACGCAATGTACAACTGTTGTTAATGCCGAGTTCATTATCAGCGTGTTTTTTCAAGTATTGCGCTGCGGCAATGACAGTAATACATGCCGCCTGTGAGTGTTAGTACGTGAGGTGCTAGTAGCCCCCGCAAGTGTTCAACCGATGAGCGCACTACATTGGGACGAATAAAAGGGAAACGGTGAATTTCTTCCGATTCCAAAAATGTCATTTTTGGTTTATGAGGTGGTAGTAGCCCCACAAGTGTTCAACCAATGAGCGAACTACATTGGGACGAACAAAACGGAAACGGTCAATTTCTTCCGATTCCAAATATGTCATTTTTCTTTAGATAAAGTCTTGCGATTCTTCATACAATATTACCAACTTGAAACTTGCAATCACCATGGTAAACATAGCCTTCCCAAATGCAGCGCTCGGCAATTCACGCGCCTCTGACGGTGCCACCAACTGAGATCACAACCGCCACAATGCGATATCAGTAGTAATATGTTATATACGTGCAGGTAAGCGACATTATCGAGGAAGGAAGAGTGCGGCTGTGTATGAGAAGGCGTGGGTGTTAAATACGTGGAAGGAAGTTTGAACGGTGGTCAAATATATGGTCAGGAAGCTTCCATCGTCGGGTTGTTCAGTGGCTCCGGGAAGGCGGTGAGAAAGCACTCTCTGTCCGTCGCTATGGTTACCTGCTAGGATATAATGGAACTAGTGGAGCGAAGTGAAATTCCACTAAAACAAGGAGAGAAAAGAAAAAGGGAGAGAGAAACAGTAAGAGATAAATCGAGATTGGCATAAATGGAAAAAAAGAGGAAATAAAGGAAGTGAGCCCGATAGCAATACCTGAGAGCATCGGCAAGAGGCGAATCATTTCAGGACTATGTGATGTTACGGATTCGCTTCGAACAGTTAAAAAAAATCTTCATATGAACAAAAGTCTCTGTACTCACTTTGCACTCACTCTCCCACAGTATTCTTAATTTCCATCATTACTTTCAGGTAAAACTGGATTCACCGTAGCGGGATTAACACAGACTTATTTCTCGCTCAAAGAGATCGTCTTAAATCCATGTACATGTCTGTCTCCCTATTCAGTCTCGCTATACGATTACTGGATGAACGGGAGGTGGAGATATCCTATATATGGATCAATCAAGTTTCACGTACTGCGGCGTCTGTCAGTACCAGAATCGTGCAAATATTTTTATGTGTACTTTTATGTTCAATGGAAATAGAAATGTTCATTCGATAAAAAATAATTCTTTAATGTAAAGAAATAGACCAATACTGTTCAGATGATACCTCTGCATCTGTATGTTACAAGTTTGTGTGTTGATTCTCATCTCTCAAATACTGGACATTGCGTTGACGTATTACAGGGAGCGTACAGAACACTCGGAATATGCAAGATCTCTCACTAACCCCGTACCCTATATATATATATATATATATATATATATATATATATATATATATATACACATATATATTAAGGTGTGCGGAAAAAAATCGATACCTTTTTTTTGTTGCATCCACCAAAAAAAGGTGAATTAAGGTAAAACATGAAGAATGCTCGAAGGAGAACTTAAAAAAAATTATTTCGAATGGCGCATTGCATTCGAATATTTTCCATAAGAATAACCCAGGAAAACATTAGGATTTCTGAATGTGGTAGTGTAGCTCGTCAAGAAAAAATCACACAAAGATGTCATTAACATATTTTCATGGAGAATTGAATTTCCAACAAAAAAGTTTTTACGAAAAATTAGCTCAGAACAACCGTTCAAGTGGAATCGCTGTCTGAAATTGAATTGATAGAAAAAATAATAATTTAGAAGGCTGTAAAAATCGAATTTTTCGCTTTACGAAAAAACTTTTTGGGTTTTTTTTGTAGAGAATGTTCTGCTCTAACATACAATTTGCATGGAACCGTTCTCAAAACATTTCTCTGATACAAAAAAGAATCAAGTACAACAAGAAATATAAAAGAAACGACGTCCATCATTGATCGTATTTCGAAAAGTTTTATTGAATTAATTTGGTTTAATAAGATAAAATGATTTCTTTTTACATTATAATGCTTGATAATCTTCGTTCCTTTTTTTAAGAGTCTGTTTGTTGCAATTGGGATATGTCTATCGATGATTTTGCACTACGCCCAATAAATATTGTAGCTGCTCTTCGTTTTTTTTTGTTAATGAACCATTATATGCTTCTATCAAAGTGACACCACGTTCGGCTATGTTATTAACGACTTTTGGATTTAAAAAAAAATCTAAGCAACTCAAATAAGTGGCATTTTCCGGCCATAATTCAATATTTACTCTCAAAAAATCATGAGGTAAATTTAATTGCTGGAAAACAAATAAGGATTCTTGAGTAACGAAATCGCTTATGTCTTCTTTCAGCACCATTGCCCAATCATTTTTTTTAACAATTACTCGCACGGAAGGATTTTTGGATTTTTCTCGAGATTGCAGAGCTTGTACCATTTTTGCCTTCACACTTATCGGCACAGTATTGTCAAAAAACGAAAAAGCAACAATTTTCTCGTTAAAGTACCACAAGTGACTAGCTAATTTTTTCGAGGCAGCCTCCCCTACTACAGGATTCACTTCGCAATAACGAATTAAATTTTGTAACAGTGACAGATCTTGATTTGGGGAAAAATCTCGCGGTTTCCCGTTCGTGGCGCTAGCGTGAAGCTTGTCATTTTGCACTACGAGCTACCGCATGCTGCCGCCAGGCAGCAGCGTGTGCTAGGGCGCGCATGCCGCTTAAATAAAAAAATTAATTTCAGACAGCGATACCACTTGAACGGTTGTTCTAAGCTAATTGTTCGTAGGAACTTTTTTTGTAGGGAATTCAATTCTCTATCAGAATATCTTAATGACATTTTTGTGAGATTTTTTCTGAAGAGTTTTACTACGACGTTCAGACGTGCCAATATTTTCCGGTGTTATTCTTATGGAAAGTATTCAAATGCAATGCGCCGTTCGAAATAATTTTTTTTTGAGCTATCCTTCCAGGATTCTTCTTTTTTTACCTTAATTCACCTGTTTTTGGTGGATGCAATCGCAAAAAAATATATCGATTTTTTTCCGCACACCCTAATATATATGTGTGTGTGTGTGTGTGTGTGTGTGTGTGTGTGTGTGTGTGTGTGTGTGTGTGTGTGTGTTTGTGTGTGTGTGTGTGTGTGTGTGTGTGTGTGTGTGTGTGTGTGTGTGTGTGTGTGTGTGTGTGTGTGTGTGTGTGTGTGTGTGTGTGTGCACGCAAACGCACACAGCATTCAGAATTGGTAAGAGATGCTGCGTGGGAAGAGCTGCGTGTTGCCTGGGCAACCGAATGACCCAGATCTCTTCTATGACGGCGACACTGAATCCTCAGACTTGTTCGTGTTCAATTTGTCACACCATTAATCTCCCTCTCTCAACACTTTTCTTACCATACTCTTTTTACGCGCCGTACTATCGTCTTTCATTATACCTGCATTTTCCGTGCACGTACCATTCATTTTAAGCCCCAGTAGTTTTAGATCAGCGATGGTTATACCGGGGTAAAGTCGAGCTGATAAAACCGGAAACGAGATATTCCGTAGGCTTGTATGTATATACGTATAATGAATATATAAACTCATCCACCCACCGCGCATATTCCGGATTCTAAATGAAACACCTACACATCTATGTAGCTGGGCAATTACGAATTTGATGGAAAGGCGCGGCAGGATTATGAAGATTACATATGCATAATTTCATGAAATGTGTACATATCGGCTCCGATGGTGCGCGTGTTCAGTTCAATGGATCGCTATTGATATTGATCAAAAGTGCCATAATAGTATGATTAGGACGTTGAATAAGTTCTCGCTGTTTTCCAACAGATAGCGTCACCAGAACTGCGTACGTGTAGTTTAATATGGTAACGCATCTATAAAGAAGCACTATGAGCAAGATTTAAATTCAGTGTGTGTGCTTTTTCTGAAGTGTAAACAACTTTTTTTTCATAGTGTTAAACATGTCAAATTTCGTGTCAAAAAAAGTATTTGCGGGATTTTTTACTGCACTGCTTTAATTTTTTTCATCTGCAGTAAAGCACCCAGAATTCTTGTTGAGACTCACGGCGACCATGCATTGTCGGAATGAACATACGGAGATTAGTGTAGACGCTGCAAAAATAATAATTTTTATACGTTGATTGGGAGGCATATTACGTCATCAAAGACTCTAGCAAACGCTAGCTGAACTTGCAGAATCATTAGGAGTTGATCGAACAATAGTTTCCGAACGTTTGAAAGCATTAGGAAATATTTTTTAAAATATAGCTTTAATTTTCACGAAAAGCGAGAACTTATTCAACATCCCAATATAATACCTTGATAAGGAGATGCATTTAAGAGGACGAAAGAAACCTGAGTTTTGAGAATTTTTTTTCTCAGCCAAAACAAAGCATATCCTCATAAAACTTTTAAGGGTGTTTAATAGACTATTAAATAATACACAAATAATTTTGTTGTTACAAAATTATTGATTTATGTATTAAATATTCGTATATGTTTATGACGCTGCGCCGTGGGTATCATCAGTTTGTGAACATTGTGGCATCTCCAAATTTGATCTAAAACAAACCAAACCAATTTTTTATAATTTCCATATACAAAAGTCGTCAATTAACTATAAAAATAGAATAAAAGTATAAAACTAACCAAACTGTGTGACTTTGAAAAGAAAGTAGCGATTTTTATGAAAAAAAATCGATTTCTTGGTGCAAAATGTGCTGTTAAATAAATTTGTTTAATCATTTGTTTGAGTTCATCAACGATGGTATGTAATTAACAAATCTCGGAATAATTCAACTGATTGAATAGAATGTATTAAATAATGTACACAAATTTCAAAAACGTACCGTAAAACGGGGTTACTTTGAACAGATTTTGGGAGTTTTTTGTAGGTAACTTTTTTTTAACATACTAGATACCAACTTTTCTTGCTCCAATAGAACAGTGTGTCCTTTGGCTATCAAATGTATAAGCAAGTGAAGCTCCACCATCCCCTCCCAAATAGATATATACATTTTTTAAAGTGTCAAAGTAGTGGGACTCAAAGACCCCCCCCCCTCCCTCAGGTGGGAGTCGAAGAGTGTGGGACTTTTGGACAGGGCATTGAAATGCAACTCATGTCAAAGATTAAGGAACACTTTAGAATCATTTTGATAAAAAAAGTAATATTTTATGCATTATACATGGAATTGAATGAAAAATAACAATTTTTTATAGCCAAGTTGTCATTGTTATTGAAGCAGCAGAACTCGAAGAATTTTCGTCCAATCGACTTGAAATGTTAACTGTAGCTTCTTAGATTGCTTCAATAGTCAAATACGAGTGCTTTTTTTTCGATTAATCGAAAATTGTAAAAAATACATAACTTTTGAGATGAAAATTATGGTCGAAAAAACGAACTTTTTTTCAAACTCGTCTCTATTTTTCTTTTAATTATTTTTTAATTCCCCCCATACTTGACTGCTAAAAATAATATAATTAACGAAAATATTTCACCCTTAGTTCCGGGACTAAAATTACGACAGTTCTACTTTATGCCGCGGAGAGGGTTGGCTGAAAAACAGCAGTGCTATAGTGATTTGCGCGCCGCCATTTTGGATACTTTTGACAGATAATTTTTTTTACACACTTCAATGAATATCTTATAAATCCTGATAGCTCTTTTGGCCATGCATTTTATTCCTTTCTTTAAAAAAATCCAACGAAAACGGTCGAAAATGGGCAGTTACAGTGATGCCCTCAAGGAAACATTTTACATCAAAATATCAAGTACCTACGGTGCTATTATAGACAATTAATGAGTCTTGTAATTATCATTGAGATCAAAATCAACTTAAGCGACATTACAATCAACTTTAGCAACATTATAAATAATAAACTTGAACAACAGATCGTTGTTTAAGTTTATCCCCCGCACCAGCCGCGCGCCATAGAAGGTCAAGCGGGCTCGCTGCGCACACATTTAACCTATTTTGGGGCTCTGTCAAAGTAGCCCCAAAAACTGTCAAAGTTACCCTGAATGTCAAAGTAGCCCCGTTTTAAGGTACCTTCGAGGAAAGCACGTTTAAAATGTTTGGTACAGAAATGTTATAGTTATTGAAAGCTTACAGCAGTGAGAGGTTAATCTGCTATACTAGGCCCATACAACAACCCCTCCTCTTCCTCATGAAACTTATTTCGCGGAATGTGTCTGACATGAGTCGAGGAGCAGTTCGAGACTCCTTTGGATTGCGTAGGCTGCGCCGATCTTATCTCGTAACTCGTTGCTCGGCGTAATTGTCAGCGAAACATTTACACTGCTGTTCAATAGTTATATTCAACTCATTCATCACTTTTAAAATAGATGTGTATCCCTCATTAAGGGGCAAACGTCCTCCAGGCAACAGGTTTTTCAAAAAAAAATTACAAAAAATTGATAGCATTTATTGCAATTAATCAAATTACATAATAATATTGACGTTGGAATGAATTTTGAAGAAATCATGAGTAAAAAAAATAAAATGGTGTCACTCGAACTTGGCTCCTACAGTTTGCGCCGTGGAACGCCCAGGTCCTTGTAGCTTTGCAAGAACCTTGATTCAGCAACAAAAAAATAAAAAAATTTAGGACAAAATGAAAAAACGCTTTTTTTTAAATAAACAAATCGTTGAAAACAATATTGATTATAACAATGTATACGAAAGTTTACGTTTTTGCAAAGGCCTATAAGTTGAACAATATCTCTACACAGTAGAACCTCGATTATCCGAACCTCGATCATCCGAACCCTCAATTATCCGAACGATGACTTAGTTTATCCGAACGCTCAATTATCCGAACGTTGGCGGGAAAGATACATTGTTGCTCGCTACCTCCGCCGTGAGCAACAATGAGCAAACCAACGCAACTTCTCTTTCTCAAACGGCTGCGAAACTTAGCCGCTCAAAAACGCATTACAGCCGTTCGTCAATTAAAAATGGACGATTTTATTTTAAAAATATTTTAGAAAGGCATTCGACTACTTTCAGGTGTTTCAAATGCAAACCTGAAAAAAGTCGAATGCCTTTATATATATATATATATATCAACGTTAATATGTATGTCAAATTTTAATATATATGTATGTACTGTTTCTATGTAAAAAGGTGTTGTTTATGATCACGTCCCAAAAAAAAACCTCGTTTCGATTATCCGAACTTTTGATTATCCGAACTAGTCTCGGTCCCAATTGGTTCGGATAATCGAGGTTCTACTGTAATATTTAAACTTGATTGGTTCATTACTTTTTAAGTTACATTCCACGGCACGGAAAAAAAACACGTTTCGAGAAAAACTCGATTGAGGTTTTCGTTCTTGGAAAGTAGACTTTAGAGTGATTTATAATTACCCAAGCTTAATCAGCGATGCCAGGGCCATAAAACAAGCCTTTTAAGAAATCACTAATGTGGGCTGCATTTTTTTTTGTGTGAGCTGTTTGTGTGGATACGAAATCCGACGGTTATACAGGCCGAATTTTTCTTTACAATCATCGGAAGTGCCCCCTATTATTAAAAAAGTAAGCTAGCTAACTTGTTTGGCTAAGAAAGTAAACGGTAGAGGCCGCAAAGAGCACGTGCTCGTTTGCCTTGTCTCGGTACATTTGGAGGGCATCACTTCGATGACTTCCTAAGGACGTTTAGGACTTTCTGTTGGGCTTCAAATATTGGAAATATATTCTGCAGATACTAAATGAATTTGTAAAGTAATCAAAAAAAATAATATCTGGAAGAGGTTCCCCCCTTAAATACATTTGCGACAAAAAAGACGGCAATTTCTACTATTTTACCCGCCACCCCATTCAAATGATTAGGCGCGAGACGCCACATTGTTTGGGAATCGAAATTCTCATTTGGGTTTTGCGTGTCACATAGTTGATACAGTGATAAACAAAACCTCATACTTACTCCAAGAAACATCTGCCCAGCCGATAACCGTATGCAAGTAATCAAGAAGCGGAGCGCTCCTATTGGGGTCGTATACCTGTATAACGCGCCGTCGTTCCCTAAACTATAACTACCAAAATACTTCGAATGAAGCTATAAAGTTTTACGAACATATTCTCCAAGAGGTCTACTATAGGTTTAGGGAAAAATCAAACCGTTGATCTGCAAATGCCCCCCCCCCCCCCCCCCCACCGCAAATCTGAATGACATTTTCATTAAATACATTTGCGTAAATGATTGATTAAATATTCCATTTTGTATATTAACCCTGGAACCGAACACTATTTTTCGGCACCTTCTAACGGAATACATGGGTCAGTGGCGTCCGCGACATATTTGAGAACTTTGAATGTTCCAAAAAATTCGTAAATTTTCTCTATAGTTTTTACTACAAGTTTAATCAATAATAGCATCATAACATCAATTTTGGATTGTTCATTTAATCGGTGAAAAAAATGCAGGAAACGCACCGTAATGTTGACAAAATAATCATTTTCGTCAGGTAACTTCATTTAAAAAATTCTTTGTTTTATTTTTACTTGAGATGATGTACTTTCAAAAAACTTATGGGAAGCTTCGGAAAATAAAAAAAGGGTATTTATTCTAACGTTGATAGGGTTGAGAGGGTTCACTTATAAAATGGTATGGATAAATGGTATGGGTATGGACACTTATAAAGGATAAAATGGATAATAAATGTAAAATATTGGTGGATAAATTTTAAAACTTTCGAATCGGAACAATCATCGCGCTCCTCTTCCTCTTCTTCGATCAATCTTCATTCTCGGAATTTTCTCCGCTAAAATATCCCGCTCGTTTGCGAAGATGAAGTGGCGCCCTTACCTCTTCGCTGGTTCTTATATCCGTTTTCGCTTTTATTTACTTAACACCTTCATGAATATTTATATTTTGGGTCAAAAAATAGATTTGTAGAGAAAAAAAATGTTTTCGTGAAGTCGGATTTTACATACGTGTTTTGAACACATGGGTCGTTAGCGCTCTCGAAAGATTTTTACGGCTTGCCAGCTGGAGCTAAATTAACCGATTCCGGCGAGTCTGTAGCAGTGGACTACCTCTACCTCAAACTTGTTTACAGATAAAGCACCCTCAGATAAACGGACCTTCACGAGTTACCCCATTGTATAAATGCCGAGGATGGGAAGAACCCATGTGTTCGGTTCGTGCCCATGTAGGGTGATCGGTAGTGGCCAATGATTGGCCGATGCTCGACGCCAAGCTTACCAACATTGGCACTCGAGCTTGGCCTGATCATCGACCGAGCCTTGGATGATAAGAGCGGCCCGATATTCGCAATCAATATTGGCCCTAGAATGGCTTATGACAATCGGCCGAGCATCGCGTAGTTCATTCGAGAATCGGCCAACAATAAGCCCCCTCAAGATTGTTATCATTGGCACTCGAGCTTGGCCCGATTATCGACCGAGTCTTGGCGGATAATTGTGACCCAATATAGATCACCAAAATTGGTCCTGTACTGCAAAAAAAAAATTAATATTTTAGTATTGTAAATTCGTCATTACCTAGTTTTTCGAAATGATTAGTTCGAAGAAAATATTTCACCCATATGGGGCTCGAAACTTGAACTTCCAACTCATAGCCAAACACAGCTGCCCCTATGCTACCGAGTGCTTGTAACATTTGAATCGCAGATATGGCATAAGGTACCAAATGGATTCTCATCATTATTTGTATCACATAAACTATATCAATTAGTTAATATCATTGTGATAATTAGAGTGTTATCGAATGACATGTTATAGAATTTTCAAACCTAACCTATATATATAATTCCTCTCTCTCCACCTTCTCTACCCCCACAACCCGTTAATATGTGTGTTGCAATAAAGACAGACCATTAGTTCATTAGTTCAAGTTTAATTTGAATAAATAAATATATTTAAAATGAATAATTCCAATAATGGAATGCAATAGGAAAAATTTGTTTTCACGAAAAATCTAGTTAATTCAAATAAAAAATAAATAAATAGACGCGGTTAGTTAATATTAATAGAATTTTTCTGTCAGTGTAGGATGGTTCATAAAAATCGGCAGAATATCGCGTATGAGCTCGTTCGAGAATCGGCTAACAATGAGTGCATTGATTTGGTAGTATATTTGTTAAGAATAATGTCCAATGGACTCGTAAAAAGTATTTATCTCGTCTCTCAATGACTTCAACGCGAAACAATGAATCGTCAATATACGAATTGCGGTTCGATCATGCGTTACTCGGCCGAACATTGGCCTCGTATCGGCAAAAACATGATTGGCGAGTCTATACTGCGCCAAACATCGACCTCGTATCGATAAGCCAATGATTAGAGAGCCTATATTTGGCCGAACATTGTCCTCGTATCGGCAAACCAATGATTGGCGAGTCTATACTTCGCCAAACATCGGCCTCATATCGATAAACCAATAATGAACAAGTCTATACTTGGCCGAACATTGGTCTCGTATTGGCAAACCAATGATTGGCCAGTCTATACTTCGCCAAACATCGGCCTCGTATCGACAAGCCAATGATTAGCGAGTCTACGTTTGGCCGAACATTGGCCGCGTATCAGCAAACCAATGTTGGCTAGTCAATACTCAGCCGAGCATTGGCGTACAATTGGTTAATCGATCATCGTCCCGCCAACATTGGTCCAAGTATTGGCCGTTACGGTTCGATTGGCGAAACCTACATGGGTGGGTTCATAAAGTTCTATGTTTTATTATAACTAGAATACTTATATATACTTTGTATATACTTTCTCTAATTCTAGCAATTTCAACTGCTTAGAGCTTTTCGTGTGTACCAATTAACGATTTCAGAACATTGACATGAACATGGAGCATTTTCAACTAATGTCAATAAAGTTTGATTTGTAACGGACGACTGCTACTACTTATAACCGAGGTTCAATTCGCCAGATTGTTTTAAAGGACCTACCTATTTTCTGTACCGGATTGAGCAAATTTCTTTTTTCTTTTTAATTGTATCGCTCGGACTATACCAGAGGGGTTAAAGTAGTTCAGTAGCTTCTATAAACGTCCCCCTTATCAAGTATGCATTGCTGGTGCTTCAAAAATTCGGAGCCGTGAAAGGTAATTTGGCGGGGTACAAATATGTTGACGTTTAGCGTAAGTTCACATGCGCACTGCTAATGTGTAGATAACACATAAGTGAATATCGAATCCGAACATTGTTATGCTGCCTTCGATAAAGTCATCCCTGTACTCGAAAACAAAAACGTAGTTCAACATGAATTTTGGTTGCGAAAATATAGAAGTGAAGAAAAGGAAAAACTGATGCGAACTGAAATCAGCTGCTATATGGCCACGCGGACGCTGGTTTTCATCATACCCTGTCCTACTGCAGTAAACGGAAAGCAGAACGTAATTCGTGCAGGTAACTCCTTTAAAAAAGTAATAGGAAGTAATTGCGTTCATGAATCTGAAAGTCTGCACGTGTGTCTCTATCACATTGGTCAATTGATAGCGGCGTCTGGACTGGATAAGAATAGGACGTCTGTTTTTAGTATTTCAGAACCAGAAACGAACGAATCTAGGAAAGAGGTTGCGAACTCTCTAGCTGATTCATTATGGGTAGTTCTCCTGTGATCTAAACTTTAGGATTGTTAATAATGAGCATCACTTCGAGACTGAGAAGTGTCAACTGGACTCAGACTATGATAGCCAACGGTAGCAAAACATGAAGCAAGAATATCGTTTCCTCTCTCACGAAGTTCGACATCATCGTACCATCATCTATGCACGCCTGTCGCTCCAATTGTGTAATGGACTCTAATTTGAAAAATATCAACCGTTTTTTACGACTCAATGCTTACGAGGCTCGTAAACAGCTGGCAAGGATCTTGTTAGCCCAGTCAGTATCTGCCGCAGGAACCAAAGCAACTGCATCGAACCCCGGGCACGAGTTTTTTTTTTAATAGCCGGGACAGATCATGGGTAGACTAAATACAGATGCTTGGGGTTCCAACCCCGTCGCATTAGTAGCCATCACCTTGAATGAAAGGATGGGTTTTCTTTTGATTTAATAACTCGTTTTTGTTTACCTTGTGCGCTTAAATGATAATAAGCAAACTTGGAGAGAATCAAATTTCTCGTAACGTCGGTTTCTACCTCTTTTTCTCAAGACTCGATATGTTCAGACTTATACCTACGTAAAGGAAAAGACGGTGTTCATAAATAGTTTATCTAACTATTATGTTGTTGTCCAACCACTGGATGGTTGGCAAATTTTTGTTTCCTATTTCTTGCAAAATATAATTTTCACAATGGGGCAAATGATAATTCTGATGCGTGTGATTGTGCATGCACTCATGTTCATAGTTTGTGGTGATGCTTGCCGACAAAAATGTCTGAACACCTTCTTTTTCACAGTTAGTGCATTGCCTTTCCTGGTAGGTTTTTCGTTCACGAAACAGTCTGTCTTTTCCGTGAAACGCGTCTGCTTCGACGTGCATCGATCGACTAACTGGACCGCACGGCGCACGGGCGCAGCTGTCGAGTCGCCTAAATACTAGTATGTCGCGACGTGGGTGTAGTGATCGTGACGTAAGCGTTTTCTGTGGGCGAAGACGTGACGTATACCGCGATATGAAACCGTGCGGATGAACGATACAGCTGTTCATAAACAACTCAATTGTTTGATAAACCATTTAATAAGCGTCTCTTCAAGGTCCGAAAATATCGACTCTAAGGGGGAAAACGTGGAAACAAAATTTATGATAAATCGATTTATTTACAAGCTCGTTCATCATTACTTTTACTCCAAAGTTGGAAACAAACGGGCTGATACAATTAAGAAATTCCCCTCACCACCGTCAAAACTAGACCCAAAGATATCCCACGAAAACAAAATTTTTATAACTAAAGCCGTAAAGAATAAAATATTCGACAAGTTTTGTTATTACCTCGCTTAAGTTGAAAATAAGCAAGTTGTTTAATAAAAACGAAAATCACCCTTCAATTTATGATGGCAGCAGCAGGGTTGGAATTTCGAGAATCTGGATTCAAACTACCCATGAGTCGCCTTAGCGAGAAACAAATGACATCCGGAGATTGATGTAATTTCCAGAGTAGCGACTGAAGTCTGCGTCGAACATGATTTCTTTGCCTGGCAATTTTTCCGAATCTAGCGAACTTTATTGTTAAAACGTGTCAAGTGCAAAAATTATTTTTCAATTTGAATGATAATGTGCTTATTTGTCCGTACTTATAGGTACAGAAAATCAATTTGAATGATAACATGTGCTTATCTTTCCTGTATTTATAGGTACAGGAAAAAAGATTTATGTGAGCAGCGCAGTATTTGCATAACTCGCTTAGCTGCTTCAGCTCGTATCATTATTATAGAATTGCTGAAAAATTATATAGTTCAAAAATGAAGGCAGAAACATATAATAACAGGTTGCAGATAAATAAATCGCTGAAATTAATTTGCAAGAAAAAACCACCTTTCCCGTATTTCGTATGGCATCTTCGAAAACAAAAATCTTTTCTCACGATCTGATGGTAGTGAAACCCTCTAATAGAAATGCTTTTTCACAAAGTCCAATCGGGCAATTATTACGATATATTGTAGCCTTGGAGATTCTTTCCTCTATTCTCATCACGCGTATCGTCTACTCTCCGGTCTCAGTCGGTCTGTAATTAACGTCTTCGGACTCGTTAAAATTAATGCGAATGCTGTTACCGTTGTTCACTTGAGATCACGATGTGTACTTTTGCTTTTCAGAACTTTCGAAACTCGTGCAATATCCATAATAAATACATATATAGGCGAACATCCGTGAACCACGATCAACTGGACCTGGTGAGATACGTCCACGTGTATGCTTTGTGGTTATAGCCAATTGGGAGAGACAAAGTAGAAGAACCGAAGTGTACAAAAAGGGAGAAAACGATCTCTGCACTCCGGGTATATTTATCACACGGTCCACATTGTCAAACGATGAATTATCCAGATACGGTTGTGCGACGAACGAATCCCTTTACTTTTTTCATCCCCGTAATGTTTCGTTTTTTTTTCGCCTTTCGCTTATGAAATTTTTAAAAAATCTACATTCTCCTGACTTGACTTTTTGTTCGATCGGACCGATCGAAAAGTTATTATCACGCGACTGTAGAGTCAAACCGTTATATCTCTAATATTTCCGAATTGCGGAATGGTTGTTTGACTTAAGCTTAAGGGCGGGGTAAAGTATTTAATTTTTTTTTCATTTTTTTTTTAATTTTTTACATGAATGCATAATATACCAAGAATATTGTGTTAAAATTTCAAGTCGATCGGAGTAAAATTGACGAAGTTATGAGTATTTGAGCGTCTATTGCTCCATGCCGTTCTCTTCTCTTCTGCGTTTTTCAAACCGTTTTTCTGAGACTTGTCATATTTGAAGTCCGTGTGCACGATAACTCAAAATCTACTGGACCAATCGCTTTGAAATTTTGCACAGTACTTCTCCACATAATTCACCAGGTATTGTCGAGAGCTTTTTTGTTTTTTTTTTTTAATAATTACTAATTTTTCAACAACAAACTAGCCGATTTTTTTTAGCGAAAATCGGGTTTTTGACTCCCAAGTGCTACGAAAAATCGAAAAAAAAAAAAATCCTCCCGTCATTACCTCGAGAAACATCTCCTTTAACAAATGCATTTTGATTTTTTTGTTTCAAATGATTCTGTTGCGAGTTATGGTGCACACCGCAAACCAACTTTTTTTCGAGGCGCCTCCGGGGTTTAATTTTCACTCGCTCAATTTTGAATATTTTGCAATGCAAATTTAGGAGAATGTTGTTCAAATGTTACTTTATTATATGTAAATTTTTCAATAAACGAACACTATTCGTTACCCCAAAAAAAAATCTTAAAAACATGCCTGTTTTTCGCCGAATCAACTTTACCCCGCCCTTAAAAAATCCCAAGAAATCCGATCACGTGAGTCTGATACGTATGAATAAATTGTGCACATTAATTTCAATAGAGTATGAATCAGTATGTGAGCCTAACATTGTTTGTGTGATGAAAAAAAAAACTGTATTCATTTGCTGTCTTTATCGTGATACGGGTTCTCGGAAATTTTCGTTGCGCACTGGCCGTTTGTAACAAGGTGATTTTTTTCCGTCCATATACGGATGAGCTCATACCTATTATTCGTGCTTAGGGAATGGCACGAACTCGTGGAGTTTGATGAATGAGAACACTGCGCATCGTTTAACTGGCACATCCAATAACTGTAATGACCCATTGAAGTCCAGGTTTTCCTTACCTTTTACACGGAAAAAAAAACCAGCGTCCTCTTGACGCCACAACTAATTGGAATCGGACTGCGCAAAAAGTAGTCTCTCACAGATTAATTCGATTTTATCGCGACGAATATCTAAGTAATAATAAAATTATTCAATCTGAAAATATTGCGAATCTTGCAGCATTCGGTGCATTATGTGACAAGTAACTTTTCGCCGTTAACCCATGCAGACATTTTTTGGGGACTCCCCAGATCCTACCAGATCCCTATGGGGATTTGATAGGGACGCCCCAAGTAAGGAGTCCACACTGGAATCCAAATAGATTTGTTGGAGATTCCCCAGATTCTACCAGATCCTTATGGAGATTTGATAGGGACGGCCCAGGTAGGGAGCCCACATTGGAATCCAAATGTATTTGTTGGGGACTCCCCAGGTTCTACCAGATCCTTATGAGGATTTGATATGGACACCCCAGGTAGGGAGACCACATTGGAATCCAAATGGATCCTGGGCTGTTTCCAGATTAACGTGGTTTGAGAATTTTTTACTAGAAATTATATAAAATGGGATTTCGCGACGCTCTGTAAAAAATTATTCTTTGATGGTCCCGTGCACAGATTTGCTTGGGAGTTTCAAGATGCACCAACGTGTTTCTAGGAATTTGTTAGGATATCGAATACTACAATATATAATTATATTCTTCAGTAACTTCTTTACTTTAGTGCTTACCCATATTGCATATTTATAGTTTGTTATGGGCTAGTATTTTTTATACGAATAAAAAAACTTGTTATAAATTTTAATATGCACACTTTTTGAATTTTTAATACTTGTGCGCATAAAAATTTGTTTTGGACGTGACGGCAATCGGGTTACGATTGCGTCTGCGGTTTATCGCTGTGGG
This sequence comes from Ophion obscuratus, assembly GCA_964007375.1. Taxonomy (NCBI): domain Eukaryota; kingdom Metazoa; phylum Arthropoda; class Insecta; order Hymenoptera; family Ichneumonidae; genus Ophion; species Ophion obscuratus. The sequence goes on along the minus strand of OZ023321.1, from coordinate 44,486,451 downwards.
TGTGGAGTTTTGTTAGAGCGGCTTAAATGAGGTTTTAAAAGAAAATTAAATGTATGAAATCATATTTTTATAAACATGATATCTATTACAAATTCGCTTAAGTTTATAGTCCGTAACAGCAATTTCTACCCGACCCGGTGGATTTTTCATCGGGATCCAATAGGGATTCCCCATCGGGATCTAACAGGGATTCCTTGTCGGGAGCCAATAGGAATTCCCTATCGGGATCCAATAAGGATTCAGAAAATCGCCTCCGACAAAAGAAAGACGTCGGGCGATAGAACATAAACGGCGCAGGGTACATATATATTCGTGTCGTCGTTGAAAAGCGCGCGACGATCGAGTTACAGCGCAATCGCGATCATAAAATTTATTTACTCCAAACACGCATTAATGTTTGTTGCATTCCAATGATGCAAGCATCAACCTTATTAAAGTGTTTAAATTTTATATAGTATGAAAAGTATTCAAAGAATATCCCGCCCATAACTGCACAATTATTTTTGCTTAATAATAGTATAAAAAGTGTATAAAAACTACGTTACAGCATAAAAAGTATTTAAAGTATTTTTAAAAAGTTCATAAAGTATAAAAAGTACTCGAAGATATAGATATAAGATACAAGTATTCGAAGAATACTATACAAAGCACTATAAATATTCAGTATGGGTAAACAATTTAAAAAGAACAAAATAAGTATATTGTGGTATTCGATATGTACTCCTTTGTAAACAATAAATTGATCTCTTTAGTGTATCGATGCTTCTATTTTTTGTAGCATTTTGGCCTTACAGAATTACAGAAATACAGATTCCGATGGAAATCCCTATTGGATCCTAATAGGGAATCCCTATGGAATCCCTATGGAATCCCGATAGGAATCCCTACTGGATCCCGATGGGAATCCCTTTTGGATCCCGATGGGGAGTCCCTCTTGGAATCCAATGTACGAGCGTGACGTTTCCTGATAGGGATCCAATAGGGTGTCCCGTTGGATCCCTATCAGGGAGTAGGGAGAAGTAGGGGAATCCTATAGGATTCCAAACACAATTTCTACCTGGGAAGTTTACACAAAAAATATTTGCCAATATAATATCTATCCGAAAAACTTACGCGTGAGTAGAGTTCTATCGTGACTGTAATTCGCGCCTCTTTCCCGAAATAGACACATGTAGTGCACGGAAACGTCACGCTGCTGCAAGTGCCATTTCTTTAAGGGCATGTGTCATACGTCCGACCTGTAAAAATCCTACGGCCAAGTTTTCCCTGGACAGATTACATTTTGGGCAAACGGAAAGATAAACGTTATTTGTCTTTCAGCAGCGCGGAGGGTAACCCCTTTTCTTTTTTCCAGAACATCAGGCGACTTGGAGAACACCGGAAATCTGCAAATCATCTAACTTTCGCACTCATGACCACGCGGATCTGCAAATCATCTAACTCGCACTCATGACCACGCGGTCCATGTAATCCTTGTTCTTAAAGTAGTATTGTAACAATTGTAGAGTAAACTCCCGGAAGGAAGAACGATAACGTTAACAAGGAGGGAGCGATCCCTTCGAAATAATTGTTATATCTAATTACAATAGAACTCTACTTACAAGTGAATTCTTTTGCACATTAAATTGTATGTCACGCCGTTTTCTAGGGATAGACACATGTAGTAGTATGAGGCCATTTTTGATGCCCAGTTACAACACGTTATTACAAACTTATTTGTCTGTACCACGCAAGGAAAGAAGTGGCAATGCTCAGTCAATTTGTAATGGCTTTTTCGCTCAGCTCGTTTGGCAGCCATTTTTCTTTTTTCTGTATCTTTCCCATGGCATGCGAACGTCGGGCTGCTGTTGACGTGTCAAGATTCAGCTGTTCAGCCAATTCTTCGAGCGATTGAGAAGAATTTTTATCCGGTAAACTTTCAACTTTGGCCTCTTGCTTAGTGATTGGTTACGGCGATTTAAAAATGGCGATCGTAACCGTAATGACAAGCACCAACCATATGTGTTGCTTGTCATGAGGATTACGATCGCCATTTTTAAATCGCCGTAACCAATCAATAAATATAGTTCCGAATGGTGTCAACTGACCATGAGTCTGTATAAGTAATCGGTGAGTTTCATCGACACTTTTTTTTTCAAACCGAAGTGGCAGACATCAGAACAACAACTCGTCACGGGCTGGTCTTTACTTTTCTGCTAAAGACACGTGGGATGGAAAAATTGCCAATATGAACAACACGGCCGATGTATGAACCAGTACGGGCTAACCGACTGTGGGCAACCAGTGTTGGCACAACGTTGAAACAATGGTTCTGCCATTTCTCAACCGATCCTCTTTTCGAAGCCCGTCATCCAGCATCACGCCAATGTTGGGACAGTTCCGGTTAACGACCGAGAATCGCTCGTTGGTGTAGATAGTTCGAACCGACCATGGGCCAGTAACATTTTCCGTTAATTATGCCATGCACTGCTTGCGAATCGCCGTTCAGTATTTTATCGGTGTAGGTGAACGAACAGTTAGTCTATTGCCGGCTTTTCATTCGATACTTAACTATTTTTTCTCCCTTGTGATTTGTGTCTCCTGCGTATCTTCGAATCTGGCTTCTCAGCCAATCGTGTTTAAGGGTTCGAAAGCGTTTGCGCGGCAGGCGTGTGGAGTTTGTCGTCCTAACCTCAATCACTCAGTTCGCTTGACCGCGTGTTTGCGAAAGTGTCACTCGAAAAAAGACGCGCGCAGGCTATTTAACGTAGAAAAATTATATATAAAATTGGACTTAGAAAAAAAACTTAATCGCTTAGTCGGCCTTACCGCATGTTTGCGAAAGTATGATCCGGAAAAAAGACGCGCCAAAAGAAACATCATTGATGCGAATAACAATGCGTAATTCACATCTCATCTCTCGTGTATCAATTTTCCAGATTTTCATTTTTCATTATTTTTTATTTGTGAAATAATTTATAATTGTCGTATTATCTTATTATTATTATCACTCATACTCAATATTCTCTTGTACCAACTTACTTGTTTCAATAGTAAATGATAAAACCTGTAACTGAATTCAATAATAATAAATTATAATATTTGTGTAATTCCGACAAAGTATCGTATTTATTGCTGCATACTACCATATATATTAACAAAATACTGACATAATATAACATTGGTCTAAACTCGAAACATTAATGAATCACTCTTGATAATGGACCGGGCCAATGTCGGTGCAATATTGGCTAGAACTTGGGCCAACGTTGGCGCAAGCGTCGGGTCAGTTTTAATACCAACGCTGGCGCAATATTGGCTAAAATTTGGGCCTGCCTTGGCACGAGCGTCTGGACCATTGATATAATCCAGCTGGTATGATATTAGCTGTTACTTGGACCAACCTTGGCTCTTGTGTTGGGCCCGTTTCAAGACCAATGTCGGTACGATATCGGTAGCCAGTCTTGGCCCGAGGATATCATTTCGACAATCGTACGTTAATGAACCTACACGTATGCCAGGGAATGACCATTCATAGAGTAGAGGTGGCGCAGTACTGTGCCAACGTCGAACCAGTTGTTCATTTTTTCATGGGATGTTTGAACTGAATATGGTATATTTTGGCTGGAAGAAGTTAGGTAGTTAGAAGACATTAGCAATAGATGTCAATACGAAAGTATAAAACTTTATTCGTATAACCATTACCCATAATTAGGTAACAGACGCGTCGATACAAGAGCTCAATTAATTTTTAAACTGACGCAAAACGGACAAATATCATCTGTAGCAGAGGATTCCCATCGTGGTCGCAGTGTATTGTCAAGGGGTCAATTTTTTGCGTTATTCTTATGATTGAAGTACACTTAGCACAAAAATTTAGGGAGCAAGAAAAAAATCCAAATTTTTGGGGGATTTTCAACAGGCTGTAACTCACACAAAAATGGTCGTACAGCAAAAAAAAAAGCAAATTGTAGCTCTAAGTGTCTAGTTTTCGGATCTGAGTTTGAAATTTTTTTTTTGCAAATTTTTTTCGAGTAATCATAAGAAAACCACCGAAAAAAAAATGTTCGAAATTTTTTTGGTTTTTTTTTAATCTACGGACGTGGAATTTTTTTTTTCGACTTAACCTCTATATGGACCGGATAGCTTGTTTATTCAGCTTTAATTTGGTTTTTTTAAAATCTCGATACGAGCATTTCTCGCTGAGATATCGGTGTTTGAATGGAAAAAGATCATTTTGTCTTTGATTACCAATATCTCAGCAACCAATGATCGCACAGAAATTTTGAGGTTGGTTTCAAAAACTTGAATAAACTCTCTAGTAGGATTGGCAATTGAATTTTGAATTTTTTTTTTTTTTCAATCATTACATGAATTTGAAAAAGCGACCAAAAAAGGGCTTTTTGTGGTTTTTTGGAAAATCAAGCGCCCAATCAAAAATATTGCGGAAACCACTAATGTTAAGTGTGCCTTTTACTGTTCAATATACCCACAAAAACCCTACGAAGTTTCAATTTAATCCAGCCAACCGTTTTTTTTTCCCACTTGATCGAATTTTTGAAAAAATTAAAGGAGCAAGAATTTCGATCTGAAAATGTCATAATTTTTATCAAAAATGAAAAAAAAAAAAATTTCATTTTTCTCTCAATTCTGTATTAGTGACTTGGAAAATTTAAGAAAAAAAAAATCGAAAATTTTTGAAAAAAAATTTAAAATTTTTTTTTTTTTTTCAATTGGCCCTAAATTAAAGAAATATAGCGACTCACTTTCTCACCGATTTTCCTCTTCCGCACTTTAATTTTCCTAGTCACAAATTAATTGAATAAATTAAAAGTTGATACCCCCAAGGCAAGTGGGGAATTGTTCTACGAATCTTGGGACAATAATTTTTTTGTGCGAATTTAAACAGTGTCTAAAAAAAAAAACAGTTTTTCTTAAAACTAACCTGCTTTCTTGGTAATCGAGCCAATCAACAGTTTTTCTCAAAACTACTGTATTTTTTAATTTTTAGAAAAGCAAATTAACTGAGTTTTTGCAAGCTTTAGTTTTATTTTTATTTTTTTTCATAATGCCTAGGCGGCATTTATCCGCGCCACAAGTCGCTCAGATAGTGACTCTAGTGCAGCAAATCCTCGTGATCCTTACAAAACTAAAGCTTGCAAAAACTCAGTTAATTTGCTTTTCTAAAAATTAAAAAATACGGTAGTTTTGAGAAAAACTGTTGATTGGCTCGATTACCAAGAAAGCAGGTTAGTTTTAAGAAAAACTGTTTTTTTTTTAGACACTGTTTAAATTCGCACAAAAAAATTATTGTCCCAATATTCGTAGAACGAATATTCGACTTGCCTTGGGGGTATCAACTTTTAATTTATTCAATTAATTTGTGACTAGGAAAATTAAAGTGCGGAAGAGGAAAATCGGTGAGAAAGTGAGTCGCTACATTTCTTTAATTTAGGGCCAATTGAAAAAAAAAATAAAAAAAAATAAAAAAAATTTCTTTCGAAAATTTTGGAATTTTTTTTTTCAAAAATTTTCGATTTTCTTTTTTTTCTTAAATTTTCCAAGTCACTAATACAGAATTGAGAGAAAAATGAATTTTTTTTTTTTTTTTTCATTTTTGATAAAAATTATGACATTTTCAGAGCGAAATTCTTGCTCCTTTAATTTTTTCAAAAATTCGATCAAGTGGGAAAAAAAACGGTTGGCTGGATTAAATTGAAACTTCGTAGGGTTTTTGTGGGTATATTGAACAGTAAGAGGCACACTTAACATTAGTGGTTTCCGCAATATTTTTGATTGGGCGCTTGATTTTCCAAAAAACCACAAAAAGCCCTTTTTGGTCGCTTTTTCAAATTCATGTAATGATTGAAAAAAAAAAAATTTCAAAATTCAATTGCCAATCCTTGTAGAGAATTTATTCAAGTTTTTGAAACCAACCTCAAAATTTCTGTGCGATCATTGGTTGCTGAGATATTGGTAATCAAAGACAAAATGATCTTTTTCCATTCAAATACCGATATCTCAGCGAGAAATGCTCGTATCGAGATTTTTAAAAAACCAAATTAAAGCTGAATAAACAAGCTATCCGGTCCATATAGAGGTTAAGTCGAAAAAAAAATTTCCACGTCCGTAGATTAAAAAAAAGAACCAAAAAAATTTCGAACATTTTTTTTTCGGTGGTTTTCTTATGATTACTCGAAAAATATTTTCAAAAAAAAATGTTCAAACTCAGATCCGAAAACTAGACACTTAGAGCTACAATTTGCTTTTTTTTTTGCTGTACGACCATTTTTGTATGAGTTACAGCCTGTTGAAAATCCCCCAAAAATTTGGATTTTTTTCTTGCTCCCTAAATTTTTGTGCGAAGTGTAGTGTCGAACGGGGGTACACCATGTGTCAATCTCGCGATGGGAGCGTGACATACAATTGAGTGACTATGTTTGTGAGTTAAAAGTAGTCTGGATCAAGTTCCTAATTGTAGGGTTTAAAAAAAATATAAGCTGAGTTGGCGAAAAACAAAGCCAACGATAGCATTACAATGAGAAGGAAAATATGTATTCTTTGACGATAAACATAGGTTACGGGCATTCTTCTAAATTAAACCGCAAGAAGGAATAATAAGGCTCTAAATTTTCTCAATGGTCTGCTGACTAGGCCTTTTGACAAAGTGTGCGACTGCATAATGAGCAGAAAAAATAATTTTCTTTCGGCTTATGATCAACGATTTTATTGCATTGTTACTACAAAAATGCGAAAAGAGGGTAAGATGTAAAAACTTCATCCGTGGAAGTAATTTATGCAAGGAGAATATACGAACATATATTCTGCTATAATCCCACTCTCCCGTGCCATCTCTCCATCAAACTCCGAGTTAAGTGTGCCAACGATTGCTCTTGACATTGGTCGAATGCCCTTGCCATGTATGTGCTTCGAAACTCTTTTTAACCAACATACGTCACAATTGTAGCTTCAATAACCCTACAGTGATGCGCGTATCGAATTACCATTCGATTGGTTACACAAGACCCTGGACTAACGGTTAACTACTGTTTCTCTCTGAAAAGCGATTATCAACATAAGCTTCCCGACTTTCATATAATTCCTGGTATACAATTATATTGGAGCAAATTGAATTGCACCGTATATATATCCGCAAATTGCAACAAGTATCGACCACATATTTGTGCGGGCGAGAATAGAGAGAAAAAAGCTTATCGAAATACCCTTATACAACATTGGAGCTCTACTCGAAAAGTCTTTTTAGAAGAGCTTTATAGAGTTGTATCGAACGACGATAGCGCGGCGGCAGAATCAAGGAGGGAAAATCGTGTTGCACACCTCTACACCGATGAGGATGTAGATAAAGGTCACCAAAAGCAGTTCTCAACCGAACGCTAAGAATCCGATCCTACTTGATGGATTATTTTGCCATGTGCCATTTGGGAAGGGACAGCGGGGAAGGTGGAACGACTCGTGTTTTGTAGACGTTTCTGCCCTGCAGGTGACAGTGTTGGGTGAATTCCACAAGATGCTACGTTGGATTATTTAATGCACTATTTCTCATCGATCCTCGACGAGGGCAAGCATGACAAGGCCACTGCCACTTGAGAGGCCTTCATTGTTAAATAACCACAAATGTGCGCAGAAAGAAAATAAAATGAGATATATCTATATATATATATATATATATATATATTGACACAGGATTTATTTACAACGCTAGCAGCTTTACCGTTTACTTTACCGAAAAAAAGGGAACAACTTCATGAAATAATACTGTACAGTAGCATTTCACCAGTGAGTGTACAAGAGAAGTGGTCCTTACAAAAGATCGCTTGAGTCGGCCACGCTAGTTCATAGCATATCCCTGAGCGCGAGAGGAGAGTTTGTAATTCGAAACATGGTTGGATATAGTAGAAAATCGAAGGCTTAGGTATTAGAGATAGGTAGGTACTACTAGTACCTACCTCGCTATTCTCCAGAGATTGGAGTTCGCATCTTTGAAATGTAACGAATATGTTCGAATTACTTTAATTTCATTTGGCTGAATTTTCCAACGAAAATCCTTCAGTCATTTTTTAAGACACTTATTTCGAGATTTGCAATATAAATTTGCCAAAAAAGATTTTGTATTGTAATAAAAATACGGAAATGAAAATATAGAAGAAAACTTGCGATGCATTTAAAACTATGCCGAGTTCGAACCCATCAATTTTCCAGGACATAGCGATTTTGTGGGGGGGTTTAGAAATATTGCAAGCGTTGTAAAAAGGACCGCGATCGGTGGTACTGCTCATGAATCTGATCGTGAGTCTCGATCGATCGTTTCCTGATCCTGAATCAATCGCGAAGGTAGGTAGGGTCGCTTTTGAGGGAGGAAATACCTTTGAATGAGCAACAAAGTGCTGTTTTTATGATTTTTTTTTTTAAGGAAAGAGTTCTTCGGCATCTTTAAGACTTAAGGTATGTTTTATTACTACATTCGGCTGTTAACGGGTATTTGTTAAAAATGAATCTTTAAATGTGGTGGAGGTATAGCACGGTCTTCTAACCGGTAATAAAACACACCGTAAGTCTCAAAAATGGTGAAAAAATCTGTCTCTTCAAAAAAAATCATGAAAACCAGCAATTTTTTTCCTCGCCGAAAGGTATCGCCCCCCTTAATGCGGCTCCCCACTGCGCATTGTCACGGCGATCTGAGCGTCAGAGATGCGCAAGGTTTTTGTTTTTCCAACATCCTGAGCAAAAGCGGAAAGCGAACTACGCGAAACAGTTTCCAATTTGCGACGAGAACTTTTTACGAATACAGAATTTTACATAGTAAGAATTTCGGGACTCACGATTCAAACCAATATTCTAATTAGTTCGCCTTTTACGATATAAAAGTTCAGTTGTGCGCATCTGTTCGGCACGAGTTTGCACACCAGCCAGAGGCCGAGAATGTCTTCACATAGGCGGGTGGAGGCGCGTGATTGGTTGACACCCGTAAATTGGAAGTAGGTACTAAGCTATAGGTTAATTTCGCGGGAGTATTATTATTTTCATTCCTCGTATGATAATAATTCTTATTGTGATATTTATAAGATAATGTTACTTTATAAGTTTAGGGAGCTCGAAACAGATCAATTTAATTGTAATAAACGTGATTTCTTGTGTGTCTTAAGTGGACATTTGCGATTGCGTGGAGTATAATTCAAGGATCGAATTTGGAAAACAAGTACCTGAGAGAAAGTATTTCAAGCGTTGAAAGCACGCAAACTTTGCTATGTGTATAAGACGAAAACTTTGTATGTGCTATGTTTCGTTGATGATCGGTTTCGAAGATGATCGTCTGGCAAGGTAAAGGCGTGCGCAGAGGAGAAAGAGAAGGGAAACGCTGACGATTCAGACGGAGGAGAATTATTAGCCACAATGAAGGAAAACATAAACATTAGTCGGAAGGGAGAACGAAGGAATTTTTGAATGTTAAAACGTAAGAATACAGGAGAAAATTTTGCCACTTCCAGATCGGTGCAAAAACATGAGCAGAAAAATGAAGGGATCACGCCATGCTAAAATAAAATAAAAATACATTTTTAGAGGTTTTTTTCAAGTTCGTACTTTTTAGAATGTTTTAAGCTACGATCTAAACAAAAATACCAAAAAATGACTGGGTTGCAGTGGTTTGAACGGAATGCAGCAGCTAACGCCGCTGGGCGGCCCGCGCGTAGGTAATCTCCTGGTGCATGCGGCAGAAGGCAAAGGCAAACATGTCTTTATAACATTACAAGCATAAAGCTTCCCTCAATACAGACGTTCAGATAGCTTTTCGACCTGTTTATTAAAAACTCGGTTCCGATAATTTATTATCACTTTGTCTCGGAGGCCTCACGCAAAACAATAACGAAACCGTGGATATGATCCTTAGTTGATCTATGGTGCGAAAGTTACTTTAAGTAGTATGGAAATTGTTGAGAACGCAGCACATTTTCCTACAAGCATATGCAACTATCGGTGCAACAATGTATGCTGATGCAAGGCTTGCGGTTAAGAGGGAATGACACCTTATCGCGGTCGGTATGGTAGAAAAATTATAGATTCCCAAAAATCTCTGAAGCGGCTCTTCAGATCCCGTCGAAACTTTGCCAAACGACGTCAAATAGATAGACGAATACCTGTCTGCCCTTCAAGTTTTCTGAATTTGAGAAAAAAAAACTAAATTGGCTTATGATAAGCCAATGTACATTTTTTTTCTCAGATTCAGAAAATTTGAGGGGTTGACAGCTATTCGTCTATGTATTTGACGTCGTTTGGCAAAGTTTCGATGGGATCTGAAGAGCCGTTTCAGAGATTTTTGGGAATCTATAATTGTTCTACCATACCGACCGCGATAAGGTGTCATTCCCTCTTAAAACTGGAACCGAATGCACAGAAAAGCTGTGACGAGTTAGATAAGAGCCGTATCGCTATCGCCAATTTGAGAGCCGAGCACTCAGAAGCAAGAAAATTAAAAAGAGCCGCTTACGCAGATACTTTTTATTCTTTTCCTGCAGAAGGGACACTGTATTGGCCAGGAATCGCAGTCTATAGGGAGAATTAAAAACATACTTTTTATCGGACATGAAAGTCGTCGACAAATTTGGTCCTACACATATTCTTTGAATGATTATCTATATAACGTATAGCGTAGGATTTTTGCCATATGCTTGTCCACTTGTTTATAATACGTTTTCTAATTATCAAATTTTTGGACCAAAACCGAACGGGAGTCGCGATAACTTAGGGATGGCTCGATTTTTAAAAGGATTTTATATTGTTCTCGTGCAAGAGACGTGGCTGGGAAAGGAAAAAAAGGACCATAAATACAATAAACCAAAAGTGGAGTCCGGGTAAATATGGGGGCCGGCAAAAGGTGGCCCAATTCTCGGTGTTAAGAATTACTTAAAAGAGGGCTGTAAGATAACAGAATAGCAATTAAGAATGATTGTAAAAATTGATAGGAGACCACAATGCGAAGAGTTTTCGATAATTGTCGTGTACAAAAATACTGATTTTATGCAACTAGAGGGGGAACGGAGGGAATTGATAGAAAAAGCAATGACGAAGTGGGCGGGGTATATTTTTGCGGCGGATTTAAATGCGACATTGGGGAGAGCAAATGGAATATTGAACTGTGAAGAAATTGGGGGGGGGGAGACAAAGAAGGTCGGAAGGTATTGTAATTAACTCAGACGGAAGAACGTTATTACGGTTTTACGAAAATTTCGGTATAATGATTCTAAATGAATGGCTCAAAGAAGACGAGGAAAGGCAAAGTACGCTCATAGGAAAAGGAGGAGGAGTTGGAGATAACTCGGTTCTCTACCCGATAATTAACCTGGAAAACGAAGAAGGTGACACGGTAACATCGCTGAGAGTAATACTTACGATTGAATCAGAGCATTCGCCAGTAGGATTTAAAATGAAAAGAAAAGACATAGAATAAGTAGGTGACGTAAGAAAGGAGAACATACTACAAGAGGAAAGGAATAGCGAAAGGAATCGGATACGGAAAGCAAAGAATATGGAATGAAGGCTGATAAAATAATGAACGAGGGATCAGTGAATACAGAAAGGGAAGTGGAATGGGAATTACCAAAAAAAGGCCATTTTGGAGACAGCAAGAAGCCTAGGTATGGTCAAGGGTACGAAGGAGAGAGAGACGGCAGGGAAGGTGGTGGAATGCGGAGTGCAAGGTACAGAGAACGAAAGTATCGGAAAGTCTAAAAGTTTATTTAACCAACAAAACGGAAACGCGCAAAAAACGACGAGAGAAGAGAGGAAAACCCTAGAAGATATGTATGCAAAGAAGAGAGGAGCAGGGTTTGAGGAGAGATGGGTGAAGGTCAGGGAAAGTAAGAACATGGTCGAACGGTGAAGAGGGGTGGGGGTAAAAATATCGAATGATCAAATCCAGGAAGAAAAAGATTTCGAAACGATAGAATTATGAACTCTCAAAATAACGAAAGATAAATTATTGGAAATTTGTTGACGAAAATCGAATAACTATTACACCACAGTGTGTTATCGAAGAAAATCGAATAACTATTACACCAAAGTGTGTTATGGACGAAAATCAAATAACTATTACACCAAAAAATTGACGAAATCGAATAACTATTACACCAAAGGATTATTCGAAAGCTCATTTATTCGGGAATATATATATTCAGATAGTCTGCAGTTTGAGTCATACAAATACAGATTCGAACAATTTACAACATTCATATCTCCGAAATAGAAAAAAGTGAATATCTAATACAGTACTACCTCCCTAAGAGAGCGGTCTAGGGCGGTTAGGGGAAGTAATTCTCGAGAAATTCGTCGCCGAAGCCTTCCCCCACCGCTAGGTTAGCGCGCTCGAAAATCGCGCATGTGGTAGCGTGTATGTGTTTCTCCACTCGTCCTCTATGAGAGAGCGCGAACGAAAGTGTTGAGAAAACTGTAAACAAGTTGCGGAAAGTGTACTGGCGTTTCGTCGTTTCATGCGTAAGTATATCTCATTGAATATTGATGTGTAAATCTTTCTTTTTCTTCGCGTTTTTTTTATTCTGCTGTTTGGTATATTTTGTTGTTGCAATATTATAACACATATGAAGGAAACATTTGTAAAACTTTCAATAATTGTTGAATTATCTTATTGTTCGCAAAAATATACGTAGTATATTCGTTATCGAAACTCGAACATATACAGTAGAACCTCGATTATCCGAACCAATTGGGACCGAGACTAGTTCGGATAATCAAAAGTTCGGATAATCGAAACGTGGGTTTTTTGGGACGAGATCATAAACAACACCTTTTTATATAAAAACAGTACATACATATATATTATAATTTGACATATATGTTAACGTTGAAATATATATATATATATATATATATATATATATATATAATGTATTTGAAATACCTGAAAAAAGTTGAATGCTTTTTTTATATTTTTTAAAAATAAAATCGTCCATTTTTAATTGACGAACGGCTGTAACGCGTTTTTGAGCGGCTAAGTCTCGCAGCCGTTTGGGAAGGAGAGATTGCGTTGGGTTGCTCATTGTTGCTCACGGCGGTGGCAGCGAGCAACAATGTATCTTTCGCGCCAACGTTCGGATAATTGAGAGTTCGGATAAACTAAGTCATCGTTCGGATAATTGAGCTTCTACTGTACAGTGTACAAAAAAAATGTAACTAACAATTTATCTTGGGTATATACTTCAAGTTGAAATATACAATGTATATATATGTATAAATATTTCATTTTTAGATAAAACGGGATGGCTGAATCGAAAATATATTTTACTTGCATTAAATTACTACTTGAAATTTAATTATGGTGCATGTTTTTTTCTCCGACTTTACGGCTTAAACGTATATATTATATATATACGTATATATATACGTATACGTATAATACGTATATATATATATATATATACGTATACGTATATATACGTATATATATATATACGTATATTATACGTATACGTATAATATACGTATATTATACGTATATTATAATATACGTATAATATACGTATATTATAATATACGTATTGTAAGTTAAGTTGTATCGTTAACTTACAATATATATTATACGTATATATATATAATATACGTATATATTATATATAAACGTATATATTATATATATACGTATATATTATACAAAGGAATATTATCCATTTGACAATCGTGCGACGTGCGATTTTCTGAAATCGCTCGCGATCTCTTATCGAGGTGTCCGCGACAAACTCGAGAGGCCTCGGGTACACTGGACAGCTCGAGCTAGGTGGGGGAAGCCATAAAATGCGCTCAAGCGGAACGGCGGGGAAATTCTCTCTTAGGGAGGGCTCTCTTAGGGAGGTAGTACTGTATTCGTAATACCGTCTATAGCAAAAAGCCATATATCGAGACTACAAATTTCGAATGTGTAGATCTTAGAAACGCAAATGATCGATGGTCCGAAACGGCGAATACGTAAATGGCGAACATGGCATGGCTGCATTACCCAACTGACGACTAACGCCATCTGCCACCTTCATTCAAAAGCGCAAGTAGTATTGCTCAATCCCAAATTGTCGCTATCCAGACCGTTCGCCATTTTGGCCCATCGCTATTTTAACTGATCGACTTTGTGATCCTTCGCTTTAATGAATTCGAAATTGTAAACTGTCGTAATATTAACAATTCGGCGATTTGACGTCTCGAATTGTTTGGTGAATATAGACAGGCGAATCGATATTATATCTCTCATTATTTTGTTGAATCTGATATTTGTTTTCACTATAAATCAACTTCGAGATTTTTCTATTCACAATTGCGATTAACAATTTTACAAACTATCATGAGATTGATTTATATATAGGGGAACGTTCGTCATTAGTGCATTCGAAATTTCGGTCCTTTTGAATATTGATCGTTCGAATTTCCTATCCCCACCGGGTGGAGAGCAGTGTGACGCGTTAGGGCTAAAAAGAAGGGGAAGCGTAAGTAAAGCCAATGGATACGATACTTGGAGAGTACGCTAGATAGAAAGGAGAGGGGGAAACACGGGGAGCAGAATCCTGGGAATGAGAACACTACCCAGGGAGGGTTCAGGGCAGGTAAAGCTGGACAAAGAAATTTACAGATATCAACTGAACAAGGTAGGAAAGAAATTAAAAAAAAAGGCAGAAGGGGAAGATGTGGCGAAAGCCGCGTTGATAAGAAATCAAGTATGAAAGAAAGAGAAGAATTTAGCGGGATTTCGAATAAATGCCAAAACTCAGGAAGGCTACCAAAGTAGGGTAGTAAGAATTTGGGAGGTAGAAGCCGGGAGGTAGTAAGAATTCACCAAATACTCAAAACTGAATTTCAGAATATAGCCAGCACTGACCAAAGATATTTTTTATTCGACATTAGGCATGAAATTCGCACTGGTATCACGGGAATAAGGCTGAGGACTGGATAGAAAAAGAAAGGCTACTAAAGGAGAGCTAAGCGAGATTCAGGCCGAAACGAGAGACAAGGGACTACTTTTTTATTTTAAACTCACTTGTAAATAATATACTGAAAAACAAAATGCTAAAGATGTATGTGGCATTCGTGGATTCCCACATGGAAATTAAATATATGAAAAATATATCGAAATATGTATAAAACCTATATTAAATATACTCTGTTCGAAAAATTGGTTATATCAATTATATTTTTGTATATGAGTAAAACCTATGCGATAGACAAACATAAATACATTTAAGATATATCTTAGATACATCAGAGATACCCACTGAACGTATGTTTTATCTATTGGGAAATAAATCGGAGAAAATATGCTGACCTATATAGAAAAATACATTTACGATATATTTATAAAATTTATCGAAAATTCATCACTAATGTACGTTTTATATATTTTGAATATGAAATCCGAAGATGCTTAAAGTATGTTATGTATATCTGAATATACATTACTATATATATGTATCTATTTATGAACTTATATACTATAAATATATCGCACATTCGTTTGAAACATACAAAACGTTCATAAATGATACATTTGTAATAAATTTAGTATATATATCCCGACACTTGTTCGCGTCACACATGCCGTAGCAAAATGTGTAGTCTGACGGAAGGGTAAAATTTGATTGCTTTCTAAGCCTTAGATTAAACTCCGCTATTGAAAGTGTGCCTTCCAAATTTTCCGCGACCATTCGCCTATTAAAATAATGACGCCCCATGCCTTTTCGTAAAAATATAAATAAATACACTACATTATGCATTATTTCGGTTAATTTGTAGTGTAATTATCGTAAAAATAGAAAAGAAGCCAAGGAAAAACAAAGTTTCCGCACGGAAACTGGAACCTGCTACCCTCGCATTAAGAATTCGAACTCTTGCCGCTGCGCCAGCCACTGTTTGCATATTATGCTAACATAAAACACTTATGTACTGACCAATCGGCGACAAAATGTTTATTTCCTAAACGCTTGGCCGTCTGCAGTTCCCACTTACGTCACTTCCATTTCTAGTCAAGCCCTACACATACTGGGAATCCGGACGAAATCGGCGATGACGAGTAGCCGACCTCCCCTTGTACGTGCAGTTCCATCGAGCGATTTTCCCATGGTTGGCTTAACAACTTGAGTTACAGATGGCGTTGCGAATTAAAAAAATCCTCAAGACGGAATGACAACTCATCGCGGTCGGTATGGTAGAACAGTTATAGATACCCAAAAATATCTGAAACGGCTCTTCAGATCCCGTCGAAACTTTGTCAAACTACGTCAAATAGATAGATGGACAGCTTACCCACACGGAAATAAAATATATGTAAAAATATATTTTTCGATATATTAAAAATGGATGTAAAATAGATTTCAGATATATATTATGCATCTTAAATATATATTAAAAATATATTCGCGATATCGAAGTTTTCGTCCAAAATAGATCTTCAGAATGTTACGTATATTCGAACTATATTGAAAATATACTTACAATTTACTCAAATTACCCTCAAAATATACTACAAATGTATTTTAACTGGATTCGACTTATAATTGCAATATACTTTAAATGTATTTAAAATACATCTAAAATATACACGATATAGGTTCATACTCCTTTTAAAATATACTTAAAATATGTTCATACTACATTTTAAATATTATTAAAATATATTCAAAGTGTATTTAAGATATACTTGGAATATATTTAATCTATACTTGAAATATTCTTAAAAATTTTGTTACGACGTTATTTACATCATTGCACCCCTTTACGATATTTTTCCTTGTCGTTGATTACGATTATGGCGTTTGCGGTTCACATATTTTAATGGTTCAAATTTAAATTATATTAGACGCTTACACGCCGTAAGGTGGTTTCGAACCCGGGACTTCTGAGTGATGAGCTGGGACCTTCCCCACTGAGCTAGTTCTACTTGATAAATTAATTTTCGTATCGTCTGCATATGGTACAATACACAATGTTAGTTTATTGAGAAATGTGTGGATTTACAAGACTAACTAACATTATCGGATCAATTACTTAATTGCGTTCGCATAGAGAGCGATAATCGAATAGAATTACGAGATTACATAACCTTCGATTTTTTTGTCCGATCATTTATTCCGGCTAGTGCGGCTAGGTCTTCGCGAGATACCAACTTGAAGATGTGTGTGTGTGTGTGTGTGTGTGTGTGTGTGTGTGTGTGTGTGTGTGTGTGTGTGTGTGTGTGTGTGTGTGTGTGTGTGTGTGTGTGTGTGTGTGTTAAATGTATATATACACTGAATTAATCGAAAGTGTATCATTTATGAGTATTTTTTATGATTCAAACGGATCTTGAGACTATTCATGGTATATCACTATATATACATATAAATATATAGTATTATATATTCAGATATACATATAGCAAACCTTAAATATATTCGGATATCCTATTAAAAATGTATAAAGCGTACGTTAGTCATGCAATTTCAATTTATTTTATATGCATCTTGAATGTATCTTTTTTTAGATGTCAGCATACATTCTCCGTTATGCTCCCGAGTATATTAAACATATATTCAGTATACATATCTAATATATTTAATGTACATCTTAGAAGCTATTTATGTTTATATATCGCATAGGTTTTTAATCATATCCAAAATTATACTTGACATATCCAACTTTTCGTACAAAATGTATTTGATATTTGTTTTATGTATCTTTCGATATATTTTTTATATATTTTATTTCCATGTGGGTACTATGGCTTTCCATGATGAGGCCATAAATAGGCCTGCCCTATAACTGCCTCAGCAGTCGATAGATGCACATAACCTCTTATTTTCCACATGGAAACTTCGATTTTACAGCATCGTAGCTTCGGAGTTTCGATGCATTCCTGAATTCTATTGAAAAAAGGTGCTATAGACTGTCACGACAAAAAACGTTATGCAACTCGGATGCGTGTTAGAAGATTTCGGCAGCTTTGTAAAGCGAAGAGAGAGAGAGAGAGGAATTATGTATATATGTATATATATATATATATCTAAGGTTAAGTTTCAAAAATCTATAGCATGTTATTCGATAAACCTCTTTAATTGTCACAATTAAATTAGTGTGTAATAGTATATCAATTAGTATATTAACTAATTGATATACTTTATGTGATACAACAAATAATGATAGGAATTCATTTGGTCTGTTATGCCATATCTCGGACCAAGATGTTACAAGCACTCGATAACATAGGGGCAGCGTGCGTAGCTTTGGGTAGGTAGGTACGAGGTTCGAATCCCATATAGGCGAAATATTTTCTTCGAACAAAAACATTTCAGCAGACCAGGGAATGACGAATTATGATACAAAATCATTGTAGTGGAACTCTAAATTAAGTGGTTCATTCCATTTTGGATTTTTGAAATATTATATGCATTTCTTTCTGATCAGGCAACCTGATAGGGGCCTGATCAGGCCACCAGGTCAGGCCCATATGTGACACAACGTTACATTCCCTAGTAGGGCCCTTTCAGGCTGCCTTATTAGTGCCCTACTAGGGCAGTCAGGCAACCTGATCGGGCCCTGATTTGGGCCCCATCAAAATTTCTACGCGGGTTAGGGCGTTTAAGCGTTAGTCTGATAAAATTTGGACAGGATAATATATTAGCAGCGCAAATACCATAATCGTAATTAATGAACAACGACGAACATCGTAAAAGGGTGAAATAATGTGAAAAATGTTTATAGACATTTTATGTATATTTCAAGTAAATTTTTAAAACACCTTTAATATATTTCAATAACATTAAAAATACAGTATGAACATATTTCGAGTATATTTTAAACGGAGTATGAATATATTTTATGTACATTTTGGATGTAGTTTAAATATATTTAAAGTATATTTCGAATATAGTTTGAATACACTTAAAATATTGGGCATACAAATAAGTCTCCGCCGTTTGACAAAAGTGTTTGATATTGGGCATACAAATAAGTCTCCGCCGTTTGACAAATGGCCCCACCAGGGCGTTATGGTTGCAATTGTCGGATGTAAAACGTCATATCGTAAGGTTGGACATCTGGAAAGACCATAACCTTGTAATATTAGCGATTTTGTATCAGCATCACATAATTTGTTTCGTGTGAAAATGTCGAGTTTTTTTAGCAGAATAAGCGTCATTAGCCGGAACAAAGTGCACGAAGGCGTGGAATTGGAAGCACTATTGGAGGGAGATTCGTGCCAAACGCAAGAGTTCCAGCAAATGACGCTTATTCGGCACAAAATTTGAGATTTTCGAACGAAAAATATTATGTGATGCTGATTCGAATTGATGATGGCTACCACGAGATCGCGTAAACTCATCGACAAAAAATGTTAAAATCGCCATTGGTTGTTTCGCTCAAACTCGCGCATTTTTCTAACGACAGGTTTTTTATCCGACTTCATTTTCGCCATTCAATTGAGATGTGTAATAAAAATAGTATCTATATACCCTGTACATATATTATGGCCGCAAAATTACGCCCATAATTTACGTACAGGAACGATAACGCTCATCAGTTGACGTAATATTTAAATATCCATTTGCAGTCATAAAGGAAGGGCAATCATTTGTAATACTGGTATGTACCAGGCCCTTCCTTTGTGGCTGCAAATGGATATCCAAATACTACGTCAACTGACAAACGTTATTGTTATTATTGTCGTCATGGTATCATTTTATGCAGCTTAACGTCCAATGCACCTCGATTATCCATACTCGATATTTGTCTCGACTGTATATCTCAATTTGTTTTATATAGACTCCTAGCAATTTGAACAGGTAATTTTTTTGACGTCATGAAGGTATCACGTTTCAATTTCGAACCGTATTACGTACAATACGACGAATCCCCCGCCCAGAACAACCATCATATCGAATGCAAAGCAGTACAACTGTCATTTGTGTTCAAGACGTTACGCCGAATGCTCTTTATGAGAAAATGCGGCTCACACCAGCAAAAACAAATGTATATTCGACTATAGCATTGGATATGGGATGATCGAGGTGAAGGTAAAGCGGAGTCGAGTTCAAAATGTATATGTCGATCAATCGATGACTCCGATTGAACATTCTTCGAGTCAATATACATTGCTAGGTTCGCGCGATTATCGGCGGAAGATTTTATTCTCATGAATGAGATAGACAGGAAGGAGGCAAACACCAATTAAATGTATCGATTTCATAGGATAGCGTTTAGTGGTGAAACCTAGTATCTTATCGCGTATGCTGCATCGCAGATAATAATGAAAACAACTCATGCGTTATCCTTTAATGCGTTTTCGACGAACATGTACATGGTTCTCATTTTAAAAGAGATAAAAAGACGGTACCCTCGATGTTCTGCTACTTTGATTACCGCGAGTTGACAAAAGGCTTCGAGAATACGCCACGATATATTTCTATCAGATTGTCTAAACACGCCTTCAGGATAGATTATAATTTGGTGGTGTGTGCAATACCAAAACGTCTCAACTCTACAAATTTAGTTCTCAAAGCTAATGTCCAAAGTCCCTTTTCTCCAAACACATGCCCTTTCAACTTCAAGCCATCTATTATACAACTAATTGAGTATATTTTTATTGAGCGTTAATTTTTTTCTTCCGAAAAGGCGGAATTTCAGAAATATGTGTGTGACTATACCCTTGAATTCCGAAACCCGCTACGGCATGCACCTTTGCATACTACCGAGATGCGGTATCTAAAAAACACAATTGTTAAACAGACACGAGATTATTTTCTATAATTATTGTTTCAGCAACTATCGTCAATAATCTTATCAATGTTCTGTAACTGCATGTTCTTAAGGGGTAAGGCCACTGTAACAGCCCAAAAAAAAAAGGTTTTTTCACTAATTTTTTGCTCCCGAAATTGAAGGTATTTGAAAAAAAACTTTTAATGGTGTTATCGGGCATACATTAAACTTTATTATAAAATTTTTTTACAGTAAAAAAAACAAAATGGCGGTTCCACAGCTATCTTCCCGGGACATGTTTTGCTTCCAGGGCTCCGCGGCACGCAGCACCACTGGTGCACTTTTGAATCTAGAACAAAAAAAAACCATTAATCTAGAGGGCTATAGCTAGAGAATGTCGATCGGATTTTAAAAAGTATCAATTTTTGTGGATTTGGCGTGCGTTTGAAAAAAAAAATTGATTTTTGACGAAAAAAACGGCAAGTTTTTTGTTAATAAAAAATCAATAAATAAAGTTCTTGAAAATTCCGACCGACATTCTCAAGATAATGTAAATGTTCACATCTGGTTAAAATTTCAAGTAAAAAAAATGAAAATTGTTCGAGTTATGCTGCGTGCCATTTTGAAAAACCATGTTTCGAGAAAAACGCGTTTAAAGTTTTGCGAATAGTTTTTTATTGGAAAAAATTAAAAAAATAAGAAGCACAGGACCTTTTTTTTCTTATTCTAGAGGGTTTAAACTATTTTTTAAGCCAATAAAAAAAAATCGATTCTTCAAAAAATTTACAGTGGCCTTACCCCTTAAAAGATTAAAATTCAGTGTCTTTTAGAATCGATAGGGTGGGTGGCTTGGGGCGTTCAGAAGCACAGAAGACGGAATTCTTTGCAAAAAAAAATAGTCTACGTTCAACTATTCAAGGTCTACATTTTAATATCCGATATGCCTGGATGAGAGAGAAAATAATTTCGTTTCATTTTAGCATATGGAAAGCCTCTGTACATTGTCTTACCATCCAAATGTGTATGTGCGTCTTTACATATGATGCAGCATAAATCAATTTTCTTTTATCACGGACGGAAGGACAGTCGAATAAGAAAGTAATATTAATAGGTTTTGCGATTGTAGTTGAACGGAATCCACATAACTGATAATGTTACAGCGGTTCGAAGACTCTATCTAAGCGCACAATTCTTCCATAACAAATGCATCTTATTCGTCGTGGTCGCTTGCGTTCATTCATTTCTTATCGCTTAAAGCAGAGTATACGAGCGATATGTCGCTCGATATGCATTACGTACATAGACTTGGTGCGGCTTCCTCTATATGCACCAAGGAGCTCCGGTCACTGGGACATAATCGCAAACACCCTCGCTCACGATGTCAAGGTCGAGCACTCCATTGGCCGCTGGGTCTCGTAGCCACGGCTCGTTCGACCAACATTCTCGCGAGTTATACACCTCTAAAACTCATCTATATTGCGCAGAAGAAAACGCGAAACGGAATCACTATACAATTCGAAGCTATGGACTCTTTTGACAGGTCAAATTGCTTTCTGTAAAATGGCAGCTCATTCGATAATGGTGAACATAAGGTGTTTCAACAGGCTACATGTACCTAGGTAGGTGAAAAAATAGCATTTTCCAAAAATATTTTTTTTCCGACAGTATCATCTTTTAGCTATATTCCGTGAAAATTTCATTGAAATATTCCTAAAATTGAATAAGCTACGGCTTCTAACAGTCGGCCGGTCGAACGGTAGCAGCACCCTACTTTAAACGTTAAACGCGTTTTTCCTGAAACAATGTTTTCAAAGTCAATGGACATGATATCTTGAGAACCTGCCGATGAGTTGTTTCCAAATTTACAGGAGTACGTTGACAAATATTTAAAGGTCGTTGACGACCTCAATTTTTAAAATCGATTTTTATTTTTTTAGGCGGTCTTCTCACTTCAGACGCAAAAAAGGCTACTTTCATGACTTTTTGTTGATAAATTAATATTATAGATATTTAAATAAAAGTGCTTGCACTTAATGAATACACTTCCGAAATACATTTTTTTAAATTGTATTTATTTAAGTCACTATTTATAAACGTAGTTAAAAAAATGACAGGTCTGTGCTGTTGATAAAATCTCGAAGATGGATCATCCGAAACAAAAAATCAAACGGTTATAGATTCAGTATGTTAATGGCTATAGCGCTTATCATACGATTTTTGATATATGCAAAAATAACAAAATGGCGGACACTTTTGGATAAAAAACAAAAAAAACGTGTTTTCTTCACCGTTTTTGGCAACAAAAAGTAAATATCATTCTTTTTTTTACATTCTTGATATCCGCTATAGCTATAGTTGTAAAGAATATGGGGTTAAACCTTCATGAGGATCGGTTCAGTAGTTTCGGAGATTTTATCAATGAGCCGGCGAAAAACGTTGATTCGGGAGAAGCACGTTTAAAATTTCTTTGGGTTACATAAAAACATGACATTTAATTCATCATGAAAATAGCCTTTTTATAGTGTCTAAAGTGAGAAGACCCCTTAAGGTACGTAAAAATGACGACTGCTTTCATGGATTTTGTATGCTCGAATGACAATTCGTCGTCACGTTGTTGAAGAAATTATTTAAATCGACGATCGTTAACGACTAGTATTTATTATTAACTTGAATAACCTGGAGAGTGTCCAGCGCCAAACGTCGAGAAAAAAATATGGTGATTTTTTTAAAGGTTCTCAATATATGTACTCAATATATGTGTTTAAAAAAATGCGTTTTTTTTTCCACCAACCATTTCCCAGAAAGAAAATTCGGAATTTGGTATTTCCAAGCATCTAGGTAGATATAGCCCCTTAAAAAAATTCTAAAAATGTTGGTCACAAAAAATCACGAAGTCGAAAAAAAATGGTATATTTTAGAAAAACCAAAGGTAATTGCGGTATTTTCGGCGGTTGTCGTCTTTAAGGGGGGATTGTCTTTTTTTTTCGCAAAATTTACCGCTTTTTGGGAATTTTTTTGTGAAGAAAGTATACAACGGAAAACTTGTGAAACTTGGCATATAGTTTTATTGTTCTGTTTACTACATACAAAAAAAATTTTAAAAAATTTCATCAAAAAATCCGCCTCCCACCCCCCTCGACGCGCGATGGTCCTTTTTTGATGGTGTGCACAATTACAGCCTTCACGTTTATCCTGCAACAAAAACCCAAAAAGCATTTTACTTTAGACACATATAGCTATCGTTCGATGAAGGGGAAAAAAAATTGACGATTTGGTGACGTTTTGAACGTGAAGTATCGATTTTTCGAAAAAAATTGATCGATTTTTTGTTATAAATAAAAAACTATTAAACGTATTGCTTTTTTGCTTCATCAAACGATAAAAGGATGCCAGCTGAGCATTCTGTCCAAATTTGAAGGCAATCGGTTGAATAGTTTTTGAGAAATCGTGCCCACCATCAAAAAAGGACCATCGCGCGTCGAGGGGGGTGGGAGGCGGATTTTTTGATGAAATTGTTTAAAAAATTTTTTGTATGTAGTAAACAGATCAATAAAACTATATGCCAAGTTTCACAAGTTTTCCGTTGTATACTTTCTTCACAAAAAAATTCCCAAAAAGAGGTAAATTTTGCGAAAAAAAAAACAATCCCCCCTTAAGACAAAAGGAAATGCAGTGGTTATCTCGTCCATAAAGTTAATGGAAAAATTGAATAACCCGGCATACAGTGGAATATCGCGTATGGAGAATATACCTGTTAACAAATGTCATAAAGTATGCGAGTGGTAATACAGCGAAAAGCGTATCCTCAAACTCATTTCCGGGCTCTTATCACACTCGTAAAGTATGCATAGTCGCGTGGTACATCAACAATTATACTGAGAGTTTTATAGTACCTGCGCCCTCAGCTCCGGAACGGCCGGCAGACTCACCGCTTTTTTTTTAAAATGCATTGCAGCAAATATAAAGTGCCTAATCTGCTCACTCTCCCCCTTTCAGCCTTCCTCTTTGCCCCTGCCCCTCTTTCTTTCCCTCTTATTTTCACTTCGAAATGCATGTACCGCTTATAAACCGTACGTCTCGCGTGATAACGGTTCGAGCCGTCTCGAATACTCGTTTATTGAACATACGTTTATCGCGATTGACAATCGAAGATCACAGAAAAATGAGTGCTACAAGTATAATTTCATATTTGATAACGCTTCGAATCATTGGAAATTCCCTACCGGCTATTGTCACATTGATTACGATAAGAAATAAACCATTTAAAAATTTGCCAAGATTCAACAAACCCATACAAACAAAAGATTCAACAATGAGCTTTTTATATTTTTCTTTGTTAGAATGTGAGTATCAAAATAATAGAGGAGAGATCGTTGACAATACTTTTAACGTGGCATATAACGTCGTCCGATTAAGTTGAAATAAATAGTCGAATTGCGTACAAAATTCGGACGCATTCTAAATCCGGTTATCTTAATCTGAAAGAATAATTTAGAATCATTTTTAAAACTCCAAAGCAAAACGTCCAAATTTCAGAGGGATACGATTCTGGAATATATGGCTGGTTGGAATCTGGAATGACAAAAACAACTTTACATATTCCGACGACATCGATACGGGTGTTCTGGGCAGAATTCTGGACGTGGTTCGCTCCATTCTATGAAATTATACACTGCCAAAAAAAAATAAAAACAAAATAGGATCTGTTTAAATTGAATAGGTGTTTTCCTTGTCTCACGGCCTTCTACGATCTTATTCGTTTTAAATATATTTTTTTTATTTGCTTCAGCTATTCTTTTTAAATATCAAATATATTCAAAATGAATAAATAAAGAGTCGATGCACATGAATCTTGATTTTCTTACAGTGTACACTGCAAATCTACGTGTACGATATGCGAAAAATATTTCATAAATGCAGAACGAAATGAAACACTCAATTGAGAGTTTTACCACAACGACTTTGTATCGTAATCCGTCATTCCCGGGCCTTCTGAAATGATTTTTTTTCGACGAAAATATTTCACCTATATGGAATCGACCCTAGAACTTACCTACTCATAGCTACGCACGCTGCGCTGGCCCTATGCTACCGAGTGCTTGTAACATCTTTGTCGCAGATATGGCATAAAAGACCAAATGAATGCCTATAATCATTCATTGTATCACAAAAGTTGTACAGTACTACCTCCCTAAGAGAGCCCTCCCTAAGAGAGAATTTCCCCGCCGTTCCGCTTGAGCGCATTTTATGGCTTCCCCCACCTAGCTCGAGCTGTCCAGTGTACCCGAGGCCTCCCGAGTTTGTCGCGGACACCTCCATAAGAGATCGCGAGCGATTTCAGAAAATCGCACGTCGCACGATTGTCAAATGGATAATATTCCTTTGTATAATAATATATACGTTTAAGCCGTAAAGTCGGAGAAAAAAACATGCACCATAATTAAATTTCAAGTAGTAATTTAATGCAAGTAAAATATATTTTCGATTCAGCCATCCCGTTTTATCTAAAAATGAAATATTTATACATATATATACATTGTATATTTCAACTTGAAGTATATACACAAGATAAATTGTTAGTTACATTTTTTTTGTACACTGTACAGTAGAACCTCAATTATCCGAACGATGACTTAGTTTATCCGAACTCTCAATTATCCGAACGTTGGCGCGAAAGATACATTGTTGCTCGCTGCCACCGCCGTGAGCAACAATAAGCAACCCAACGCAATCTCTCCTTCCCAAACGGCTGCGAGACTTAGCCGCTCA
The DNA here is from genome assembly GCA_964007375.1 of Ophion obscuratus. Classification (NCBI taxonomy): domain Eukaryota; kingdom Metazoa; phylum Arthropoda; class Insecta; order Hymenoptera; family Ichneumonidae; genus Ophion; species Ophion obscuratus. The sequence continues at coordinate 44,459,970 of OZ023321.1, read as the reverse complement.
AAAACGCGTTACAGCCGTTCGTCAATTAAAAATGGACGATTTTATTTTTAAAAAATATAAAAAAAGCATTCAACTTTTTTCAGGTATTTCAAATACATTATATATATATATATATATATATATATATATATATATATATATATATATTTCAACGTTAACATATATGTCAAATTATAATATATATGTATGTACTGTTTTTATATAAAAAGGTGTTGTAACCGGTGCGATGGTCTAGTGGTTAGAGTGCTCGCCACTAAACCTGCGGACCGGGAGGTCCCGAGTTCGAAACCCAGCCGCGTACATTTCGTCGTGAAATGTTTTTCTTCGGCATTTCACGGCGAAATAAGACTAGTTCCACGACTGGGGAGCGAACTTGATGACCGGCTGTATTGGTATAGGTTTTCCGCAGTTTCCCTATACCCATGACAGATATGTCATGGTGAATACGATACAGAGGGGGAAGTCGGCTGCGGCCGCAGGTGGGGGGGGGTGTGGAATTGGCGGTAGAGGCGGATTGGGGGCTCGTTAAAAGGGAAGGACCCTGTACGACTGGAACAAACCCAATAAAAAAAAATATAAAAAGGTGTTGTTTATGATCTCGTCCCAAAAAACCCACGTTTCGATTATCCGAACTTTTGATTATCCGAACTAGTCTCGGTCCCAATTGGTTCGGATAATCGAGGTTCTACTGTATATGTTCGAGTTTCGATAACGAATATACTACGTATATTTTTGCGAACAATAAGATAATTCAACAATTATTGAAAGTTTTACAAATGTTTCCTTCGTATGTGTTATAATATTGCAACAACAAAATATACCAAACAGCAGTATAAAAAAAACGCGAAGAAAAAGAAAGATTTACACATCAATATTCAATGAGATATACTTACGCATGAAACGACGAAACGCCAGTACACTTTCCGCAACTTGTTTACAGTTTTCTCAACACTTTCGTTCGCGCTCTCTCATAGAGGTCGAGTGGAGAAACACATACACGCTACCACATGCGCGATTTTCGAGCGCGCTAACCTAGCGGTGGGGGAAGGCTTCGGCGACGAATTTCTCGAGAATTACTTCCCCTAACCGCCCTAGACCGCTCTCTTAGGGAGGTAGTACTGTATCATCAATTAGTTAATATCATTGTGACAGTTAGAGAGTTCTATCGAATAACATGCTATACATTTTTCAAACATAACCTTATTATTTTTTTCTCTCCACCCTCTCTACCCCCACAACCCGTTGTCATGTGTGTTGCAATAAAGACAGACCATTGGCTCAATCAGATCGAAAAATAGTGAACTTCACGAATTTCTAATTGATTTAAATTTTAAAAATCAAATTGATCCATTTAGTGGATCAACTAAATTGTTTTTTTAACAGATGAAATCGAATCACAGATTTATTAGAATGAAATAAAATGTTCAGTTATTGGACGATATTAAATAGCATTTGATTTGAATAAACAAATATATTTAAAATAAATCATTCCAATAATGAAATGTAATAGAAAAAATTTGACTACGCGAAAAAACTGATTAATTCAAATTTTTTAAAATCAAATAGACGCGCTTAGTTAATGTCAATAGAATTGTTCGGTCAGTGTACTGATTTAAAAAGTTTATTGATTTCAACTAGGATCTATTTAAGCCAAATATTTTTTTTCGTTCCCTCACGGCCTCCTACGATTCTATTTGATATCAAAATATTTTTGAAGCTGCTTCAAATATTCTTTGATGTAGACAAGTCGATAAATACGCATTTGCTTCAAATACATTGCCGATTTGGACGTTTAACGCGTATATTAGAATTTAAAAAATCTTTACCTGCACGCATTAAATATGCCTTGAATCCAAATATATTGTTATATCGCATGAATAAAAATTGTATTTGAATTACTAGTATATTGAGTTGCAGCTATTAAATGTACCATATTACCTCATATACAATACATACTTATCGATGTTGTTGACAATCCTCAATGGTGAAAAATTGAAAAAAAAACAAAATTTTATATTTTCACCATTTCGGTATACACGAGGAGTTATTCCTTTTACGTGACGGTCGCAATATGTGTGATTCTCGCATCTTTCAGAATACACTTGGCCGGACACGACAGTGCGCAAAATTCTTGGTGCGTCGACATGTTTCGGAGAATCGATGATACGCTCCGTCTATTCATTCGGTAGTTAATTCAAATTTAACATTTTTAAATAAGCCCATTTTGTACCTATATACGACTAATATATATATATATATATATATTTTTTTACCGAACAATACCAAACACTAAACGTGTTATCTTGATTTAAATGAATAAATATATTTGAAATGAATCTCTGAAATCGTCGGATCAAATTTTAAAAGCATTAATATTACGAAAGTTTTAGTTAATTCAAATGAAAAGGATCAACTGAATGCATTTAATTGATTTCAATACATATTTTATTTATATTATATATTTTTATATTTATTGTGGTCTCAATTAGTTCTTGAGTTCCAACGTGTTCCCTTGCGCGTTTTTTACGAAAACCCTTCCGAATTGAACCCTTTCCTATAACCTACGCGCACTTCGCTAATCCAAGCTATAGTCCAGTACAGTAGTACCTCTCTAAGAGAGCGGTCTAGGGCGGTTAGGGGAAGAAATTCTCGAGAAATTCGTCGCCGAAGCCTTCCCCCACCGCTAGGTTAGCGCGCTCGAAAATCGCGCATGTGGTAGCGTGTATGTGTTTCTCCACTCGAACTCGATAAGAGAGCGCCAGCTGATCACGAAAATGAAGCCGTCTCTACGATTCTTGCGGACGTCAACAGGACTCTATACTCTGATGTATAGTATACCCTTTAAAAACTTTTAAAAAGTAAAAAAAGAACGCCAAGTAACAAAATACCCCCGAAAACATTATTGCTTGTTTGATCATATACAAAATTCTGATTTATCTTGAAATATTTTTTAATTTTATTTAACGAATGCTTTTATTATATTTTTTCAATTAAAATGTTCAAAAAAAGTGAAATAACTTTTTATAAAGTAGCCAAGCAAGTTTACTAAAAACGTAAACAAAATTGTTAAACCTTAGAACTAATGTTTTCCTAAATATTTAATTTTTATTTAAAAAATCACATTACTATTATAACAAAAAATTGGTATTACCATTATATAAAAATACAACGTATTTACCACATAAGTACACTGGAAATGCTGTGCAACGACTTGGCGTGCATGGTTAAGAGAAATAGCTCGGGAAGATACACAATATATATATATAACCTGTAACAACGCATCAACTGCCAGAGTTATTAACAATGCGACTTCCTGCACCTTGCGCTAGTGTGATTCGGACAAGATAACATTGATATATAGTGTTATCAGTGTATATATCGGTCCACACAATTCACGTGACCGTGTCAGAGCTACGTTATATCCACTATTGACGAATATTCGACTGTACTCGGAAAAACCATCGAATATAGCGTAATGAGTATCAGGAGAGATACTCAGATATTTCGTTTTTCACCAGCAAGACGACGGCACCGTAATTCGAATTTTAAAATTGCCGATGCTGTGGCTTAGAGACGGATACAATACACAAACAGACGGATCAATACATAAAAGTATATACGAAATATATTTCATGTAATGTATAAAGTTGTCTGATAGAGGAGAAAGAATATACTTTTATATATCGTATTAAATTATGCATAAAAAAAAGATTTAACGTATCGTATCGTCTAGGGGAACATCACTGATTTGATCCATACTTTGCGGGATCACGAAATTTGATTTCCAGTTGCATAACAAATTGCAGCAGTCTATGTTTTTCCAACCTGAGAGTTAAGTAGTCGGAAAGACGAAATCCTTCGCCGAGCTATTTTTCTTAACCATGCACGCCAAGTCGTTGCACAGCATTTCCAGTGTACTTATGTGGTAAATACGTTGTATTTTTATATAATGGTAATACCAATTTTTTGTTATAATAGTAATGTGATTTTTTAAATAAAAATTAAATATTTAGGAAAACATTAGTTCTAAGGTTTAACAATTTTGTTTACGTTTTTAGTAAACTTGCTTGGCTACTTTATAAAAAGTTATTTCACTTTTTTTGAACATTTTAATTGAAAAAATATAATAAAAGCATTCGTTAAATAAAATTAAAAAATATTTCAAGATAAATCAGAATTTTGTATATGATCAAACAAGCAATAATGTTTTCGGGGGTATTTTGTTACTTGGCGTTCTTTTTTTACTTTTTAAAAGTTTTTAAAGGGGATTTCATATCTTTTTGAAAGGGGAAAAATCTTTTTTTCGTTCTGCGCCAGTTCAAAGAGGAGTGAATTCAAATATCTTTTCATTACTTGGTATTATTTTTTTTCACTTTTTCAAAGATTCTAAAAGGGTAAGATTTAAACAGATAGTTAAAAAAACACGACACGTCGTTTCTGAAAACTTGTATATTACCAAATGCTATAAATATTTTTTTTAAAGTCTTCAGTCCCTTCCACTATTAAATCGACGTATTTGCAGGGTGATTTACAAACGCCTATTAGTGAAATATTTATTCATAGTTCGCTTATTTGTATTCACATGCATGCATACAAATACAATGGTATTTACAAATATTCTGAACGTGTACAAATAAATTCACAGAAAAAAATTGGAAATACAGTAGAACCTCGATTATCCGAACCTCGATTATCCGAACCTCGATTATCCGAACCCTCAATTATCCGAACGATGGCTTAGTTTATCCGAACGCTCAATTATCCGAATGTTGGCGCGAGAGATACATTGTTGCTCGCTGCCACTGCCGTGAGCAACAATGAGCAACCCAACGCTACTTCTTCTCAAACGGCTGCGAGACTTAGCCGCTCAAAAACGCGTTACGGCCGTTCGTCAATTAAAAATGGACGATTTTATAAAAAATATATTAAAAAAAGGCATTCGACTCTTTTCAGCTGTTTAATATATATATATATATATATTTTAACACCTGATATATGTATGTACATGAAAACAGTACATACATATATATTAAAATTTGACATGTACTGTACTGTTTTTATGTAAAAGGTTGTTGTTTATGATCTCGTCCCAAATAACCCACGTTTCGATTATCCGAACTTTTGATTATCCGAACTAGTCTCGGTCCCAATTGGTATGGATAATCGAGGTTCTACTGTATTCACAACAAAATGTGAATATTTACAAGAAATCCTGTGAATTAAAAAAAATTCAAATCAATATCTATGAATGCAAATGTATTCACAAAAAATTGTAAATACAAAAAAATTCACAAAATAAGTTGAGCATTTTTTCGTATTTAAGACAAATTAAAATCAAATTCACAATGATTAGATTAAAATTTACACCAAACGTGAGTTCTTACGTATTTTGAGAGAAAACATTGCGTCGAGGCGAAGAAATTTTTGCAAAAAAAGTGAGTTCCAAATATTACATCATAAATATGAAAAAATTCACAAAATGAGTTGTGAATTTCCTCAAGTTGAAGAAAATTAAAATCGAATTCACGACAATTATATTAAAATTTACGCCACAAGTGAGTTCTTATGTATTTTGAGAGAAACCATTGTGTTGAGGCAAAGGAATTTTCGCACAAAAAGTTTTGTGCAAAAATTTCTTTGCCTCGAGGCAAAAGTTTTCTCTCAAAATGCGTACGAACTCACTAATGGTGTAAATTTTAATCTAATTATTGTGAATTTGATTTTAATTTGTCTTAAATATGAAAAAAGTCACAACTTATTTTGTGAATTTTTTTGTATTTACAATTTTTTATGAATACATTTGCATTCACAGATTGTGATGTGTATGTTTTTTTAATTCACAGGATTTTTTGTAAATATTCACTTTTTTGTGAATATTCACAAGTTTTTCTGTGAATCTATTTGTATGTTCAGAATATTTGTGAATACAATTGTATTTGTATGCATGCATGTGAATACAAAAAGTGAAGTATGAATACATTTGTATTTATATTCACATGAAAATCACGATGTGAATATATTCATATTCGTATTTATAAATAGAATTACGCCCAAGTCTGTACCTCTTAATGTTTTACTTTTTGATATACCGTCTCCATGTTTCATGAATTGCGCTTTGTTTGTGGCAGCAGGAGAAAACTTTTAATAAAAAAAACTAGAGATCAATAAAAATATTTTACGAAAATCCAACTTCATTGCGATATTTTATTTGCGTGTTCAGCGAGTGGAATGCAAATCGATTTGTTCATTGTAAACAAAAACCGGATGCACTTGGATAACGCGTCACATTTACCCTGCTGGAGGCTGCTCAAAAATACACGTCTTTCCTTATATCGTTAAGAAGCTTCGGGTCAAATGATCAAATGTTACCATTTGTTCAAATTTATATAGTGGATTCGTTACATATACTGAATGCACCCTTCAAATTGTAATATTTGATTTTAATAATTTTGAATTGAATTTTTAATTTCATAATTTAATTTTAAATTTGAATTCAACAAACAGTTTTTACATAAGAAGATGCCTAGACTCATGCCGATCGGTAATGGTAAACGGAAAAAAAAAACTACACACACGGAATAGTGTAAAAAATATTAAGGATGTTATGAAAAAATGTCAAATCATTCAGTATATTACCAAAATTGTCACCCAAAAATTAAATGATCCGTCTACGGCATTTATTAAAGATTGACTTTTATGTAAATGAAGACGTCAGTTTTTCTCCCGGCGACGAAACGGAGAGGTGGAGCGAGCCAACGTCGCATGAAGGCTTAATGGCACACATGTTTCAATGCCTATGGTCACCGTGGCCGGGCCATACTTTCAATAAAGCTCATTTTCAAAGAGAACTCATCTTTTTTTTCTTTCTTTTAGACAATTGACATTTATCGTTTAAAATGAATTCGGTTGAATAAAGGAATGTAAACACCGTGTAAAAATAATAGACGAAAATCAGTTATTTGTTAAATATTCGGGTTCGTGAAAGAAATACCTTAAAGTGCAGAACCATATATTTTCGAAACGCGGGTTTTCTTTTTTTTTCAGATTGGTACGGAAAATTTGTATATAAAAAAAACTTTACTTTTAAACAAGCTTTTATTTAATGTACTAAAAAGTGTAAAATATTTTTTTTTACCCAGTCACCTATATGTGACTATAAATAAAAGTTTGAGGGTCCCTACGTTTCAAATGTTTGATAAATGTATTCAATTCAGTTTCATTAACCATATTTAATTTGGCACAATAGAAATTAGAGAAATTATTATCACACATTTATACTCAGTTTCAGGATTTTTATTCAAGAAATCTTAGGTTGTTTTACAGTAAATTAAAACTAAAGCCGGTCTGACAAAAAAAAAGGTTTCGTTGACAATCATCTTATTTTAAATTTACATAATAGCCGCTAATCACGTAACACATAAAATATGCAGCTTCAATCACACTTTCATGTTAACATTAAAAAGCGCACAATCATTCACAATCTGGCCTTCCTTGGCCAGATGGCACAATAGTCCTAAGGCCTTTTCATTTTATGAAAAATGCTAAAATTCATGTTTTAATCATTTTTATGTTATGTCAAGCTGGAAAAATGTCAAAAGGTTTCGTTGTCGCTCTCCGTACCGGAAAAGGGTTTCATGCCCAAATGTTGCTCGATTCGAGGCATCGAGCGACATGGAGTATCTGAAGTTTGGCTTTCCATAGTATTTGACACATTGAGCGCACTTGGGACGATAAACTTCAAGGCGTTGAACGACATAACCAAGGAAAGTCTTCGATGCAGGTGTGGCAGTCGAAGATTTCTCGGAGATGGCGGACTATCATCGTTCCATGTAGACGTAGATTGTGCAGCCGCAACAATGAAATATGGTGATCACCACAGTATGAAAAGAATGGCAAGACATATGAAAGCACTGTCAGGCTTGAGTCTGTGAGATCGAGCCAAACATTAGGTGTTGTCCTAGAACACGATTACGCGACAATCACAGGTTCGCACCAATTTTATTCGTATGAACCCGTGATCAAATATACAGGTGTCGATTGCATCGCATGTATGTTAATTAGGCCGCCTATTCGATACCTGTATGTTTGATCACGGGTTCGTATGAACAAAATTCGCAAGAACTTGGAATGGTCGTGTAATGGCGTTCTATTTTACATGTTCTATTGGACGCCGTAGGGGATCTAGGTTTATATATCGTGTTGCACAAAGCCTTTATTTCTCATGAGAGATTTTTCAGCAATGAATAATATTTCAGGCAAAATAATTGTCAAGCTCTGCGTCAATATAAATTCTACAGAGTCGAATGCATTTTCTACAAAAAAAAAAAAACTTCATCGTCTATGACAAGATTCTGTTCAGAAAATTTAGAAGATATGTTCATAAAATGTTAATGGAACGAGGTTATGAACACACAAATTGGTAATGACATATAGAAGCTAGGTTATGCTCTCAAGGCACACAAAAGCTACACATGCACGTCTGTCTGCGAATTTTTTAATGATTTTATATAAGCAAGTGAAAGAAATGAGCACATTCTTGAATTTTTAACTTACTCTGTATCTATTTGCGTATCGTCCTCGCTGTTTCTCCGACGGTTTCCGCGCGAGCGCCACGGCCAATATACACATGTTAGGATCAAATAAATAATCCACACCTAAATTTGAACGACGTGAACCTTTGTTAAATAAATTTTTGGCTCTAATAAGAGCCGTTTGTTTTCTTTTTTCACATCCACGCTCGACTAACCGTGTTTGGTTACTCGAGCTGTCAAAGCGACTGTATTAGAATACATATATATATATATATATATATATATATATATATATATATATATATTGCAAGCAGGGTGTAGTTCGAGTCGTGCCGTTCGAGAGAGCGGTGGCGTTGCTGTGCCTGTTGCGCTAATGTGTTAATCAATTCACAGAACGGCGTATGTGTTATGTTTACGATATGAGCCAACGACTTTATTTCATTCAATGAAAGACAATGGACGAGTGTTGAAGAATTTTTGGGGTAAAAAGTCACCCGAAAATTCGGCCGTAAATTATGAGACCCCGAGATTGAGTGGACAAATCGAAAAATAGCCCGAACAAAATCGATAGGAAAAAATCACATTACATTGGTAAACTGTCATTAGATTTTCGATTTGTTGCCGCGTTTTCGCGTAATATCGGAACAAAGTTAAAACGTCGTCTGCTAGAGCCCATCTTACTGTATAAAGAGTCGCGGCGTGTCGTCAGTCGGTCAGTGGCGTCGAGATCGGTGGCATCGATCAGTGGCGTCAAATTTTTTTTTTTTATTACTTGGCGTCAAGACGCTGCCGCGTCTCTTGATACGTTATGATACATACATATTGTATATGCTGTACGATATTTGCATTTATTACTACTACTGATAAACATATCTCTAGTATAATGTAGCCTCGATAATTTTTATCAATATCAATAATATTCTATGCTGTGTTAATGTCTATTAAAATATATTTTACTTGCATTAAATTACTACTTGAAATTTAATTATAGTGCATGTTTTTTCTCCGACTTTACGGCTTAAACGTAAATATTATTATACAAAGGAATATTATCCATTTGACAATCGTGCGACGTGCGATTTTCTGAAATCGCTCGCGATCTCTTATCGAGTTGTCCGCGACAAACTCGAGAGGCCTCGGGTACACTGGACAGCTCGAGCTAGGTGGGGGAAGCCATAAAATGCGCTCAAGCGGAACGGCGGGGAAATTCTCTCTTAGCGAGGGCTCTCTTAGAGAGGTAGTACTGTAGAATACGAAAACTCAGCACTTTTTCGCGTAGAATATGAATTTTTGACTGAAGGTAGATGGTTGCATGCTGAAAGTTACCCCAATAAACTCAATTCCCTCGACTCGCCCCAACCCTAAGAATAGGAGTTGAAAACTTAAAAATCGCCGTATCTCGATAGTTTAGAGCCCGATAAAAAAAGGTTTCAAACAATAGTTGTTTGGAATAATAAAATTCGTATAAAGTTATCCGACGTCCAATCCCCTATCGTTGAAAATAGCGGCACAAAAACGATTCGAAAATTCGGGGTTGATGCGTGTGCCAGTTGAGGGGCTAAATTTTATTGGAGTTACCTTCAGTATGCAACCATCTACCTTCAGTTAAAAATTCATATTCTACGCTAAAAAGTGCTGGGTTTTCATATTTTCGACTGTAGACTACTAAATTCCGTTGCGTCCACAGCCGTTTTAAGCTACACTATACCGCATTTGCCAAGGGTACGGGGAAACTGTGGAAAACCCGTACCGGTTTAGATGGCCCTATATTTTTCTTTCTCTGGTTCACATAGTTTAACGGAAGTATCAACCGAAGGTATCAGAAGTATGGGCCTTCCGCTCGTTGCATGGTTGATGCGCCAGTCGGTGCCCGGCTAAACGGTCACCGCTCCGAGTATTGGCCACTGCTTAACTCGAAGTACCGCCAAAGCCAAACGCCGACTGCCTACCAGTGTCTACCAGTGTCGATATGACATCAAGTAATATTTTCTATCAGTTTATTGAGGTAGTACGAGCACGTACTTGATTATTAACTCGCTGTTTAATCTTTATTATATGCTACACATACTGTAAACAGGCGTGTGTGTTTCAAAACTCACGCAAGGTTACCGTCTAAATAGACTCAAAGGAATAATCCAAAGTGGGGCAATTTAGCAGGGTTTCTAATGAAAAAGATCTGATAGTCGTCCTCTTATTCAGTTTGATTCATATTTGGCCATCAGATGAATGATGAAATTAAAATCGGATAGTATTGTAGAAATGTTTATGATTAAAATGGTATCGAAGAAAATAGCGGTTCCCAAACATTTAATTGAAAATTCTTTAATCAGCGGGGTCAATTTGGGGTCACTGAGTTACTAGTTATACAAAGTCGTTGGATAAAAACGACAGCCCGCAAACAGTGGAATCGAAAAAAAATCGCGCGACGATAAATAATTTGCAAACTTATAGTCGATCGTGGAATTATAGCCACGAATTTCCTACGTTTAAATACATTCCATGGGTTATATTAACGTATCAGATTTTTCTTAGAATGAATCAATGAAAAATAAGAACTGCTCTGACTCAAATATTTTACAAATTTGAAAGCATAGAACGAATTGATTCTGTGCACATGTAACATTATATTTTTTTCATATTACGCTTGTTTGGTATCGATGTAGGAGTATTTGAACATTTTCGTAGTAAAACTCTCTTTTGACAAGCTTCTGCTTGTGTAGTACGTAAATTTTTTTTCGATCCTTAACGTTGGCTTTTTGTTTTGTTCCGAGAGGTTATTTACTTCGTACACGAGGATCGTTTGTAAATATATTAGCAACAGGTGTTGCCGTGGGCCGAACCGTGGGCGTCCCGGGATAATCGAAACCGAAGAACTCACGTGCCTCTCGCTCGAGCTCTTTCGTTCTCCCCTTTTTGTCTTTCTCCTTTCCTCTTCCTCTCTGACTTTTTTGCTTATACAGCCGAGTTAGAAATGTTCATCCTAAAAAGTCTGCAAGTTTTATCTACAGGGACGAACATCCGACAAAAGCACACGATTCGTCACCATCGATCATTCTGTATTCTATTATCCACCCGAATTGTGTTATGTACAGCTGGAAAGCAATACGGATAACAACAGCAAATGATAGAAACAGGAAAAGTATTTTAACATTCTTTCCTTAGTACACATTAATCAATATTACTCGTAAAGCGTGTTTTGAAACACATTTATTTAATATTGATCTAATATAACTACATTAAATTGTAATATTAAAAACATCGATAAAGCTCAACAAGGATATATTAGGTGTACAGATAAGTTTTAGGACACTTCGATTTTGTATCATAACAGCTATTTTAAATTAATTCAAAGGTCCCGCTCACTTATCATAGATGGCGCTTGATATGTAGTATCGAAACGTAAAGGAGTCATAAACATAACCTATAAATTCTGTAAATTAAACATGCAGACCGATAAGCTATTTATTAGACACTGCATTCGCTATGAATTCCATCAAGGAAAAAGTGTTAGGAAAGCGTGTGAATCGATATGTTCTGTTCTTGGAGACAACATTGTGTCTAAAAGTACATGTGAGTATTGGTATAAGCGATTCAAAGAAGGTGATTTCGACGTTAGTGACCGTGAACGCACGGGGCCTCCTGTAAAGGTGGACGATCAGGAACTGCAAGCGTTGCTGGATGAAAACTCTTGTCAGACGGAGAAACAACTTTCGGAACAGCTTGGAGTAACTCAACAAACTGTTTCTTATCGTTTAAAAGCAATGGGTAAGATTCGAAAAGGAACAAAATGGGGACCACACTTTCTGACTCAAGAAAATAAAAACAAAGAAAATGAAAAGTGGATTTATTTTGATAATCCGAAACGCAAATATCATTGGGTTGATCCCGGCAAGCCGACAAAATCCACGCCAAAGCGCAATGTTCATTGTAACAAAGTCATGCTGTGCATATGGTGGGATATGAAAAGCGTACTGTATTATGAACTTCTCAAACCTGGTCAAACAGTTACTACCGATCGCTATTGTCATCAATTGATGCAAGTGAATCAAGAAATTAGGAAGAAACGTCCATTTTCTTGTAAAGGAAAACGTCCAGTAAAACTGCTCCATGACACGCGCGGCCTCATGTGGGTAAACCGGTCAAGGATACGTTACTAGCGCTTGGATGGGAAGCTGTACCACACCCGGCGTATTCACCAGACTTAGCCCCATCCGATTATCATTTATTCCGGAAAATGCAGAACGATTTGTCTGACGTGCGATTCCTTCAGCAGAGACTAAAGACACCATCAAGGAACTCTGACACCCGGTAGGAAATGTAGTAAACAAACGTCACAGGCGAACTCAAGAGCTCCTGCCACTATTATTCGGGGATCTACAACCCAATTGGAACAACAAAGACATATACGGGATAGATTTACTATCAAACGCGAAAATTTGCATCAAGCCACCGCGAGAAAACAACGACATTTATCCACTTTACAAGACCCCATCGATATAGGCTCACTAAACCCTACTGCCGCAAACAATACGTTAAATACGCCTTTAAATGTGGAGGCGACCATAATGGGCTTATCTGCGCAAAAACTAGAGAAACTGCTGCAAAATACGCACTATGTGTTCAAGACCATCCGGCAAATTACCAAGACTATAAAATATATCAAGAAATTATTGAAAAACAAAGACAAAAGCTTGCAAAAAACTCATTGGCACAGTCCAAATGCGGTGGCCAAAAACGTAACGGAAGAAAGCCCGTCCTTAGAATTTCCCGGTCAGTCAGCAATGTAGAAGAAATTTTTTTAACTACGCTCAAGCCACAAACGCAAACATAAATTCGCCACCAGAGAACGATGTCAATAACAGTTACAACTTTGATATAATAGTTATCCTCAAGAAATCTTTTAACAAGTTCAAAGCAGTATTTATACACCAAAATCAACTATTAAATACAATGTTACATTTACTGACTACAGTATTGATCAAGTTTCCGGAAAAAGAAATTAGTTTTATTGATCAGCGCTAATGAGTACCAACGGATTGGTGCATCATAGCCAACAAATAATTACGTTCACACACTCCAAAAAATTAGATATCGTACTAATTTCGGAAACATTTTACTGACAAGAGCTACTTCAATACTCACGACACAAAAAATCCTGCTATCACTGTACATGGAGGGACTGCAATAATAATTTTAAAAAACAACAAGATATCATAAGGTAATAGAATTGGAAAGAAATTACTTACAAGCGACAGTTATTATACTTGAAAACTAGACTCATGGCCCCGTAGTTGTTTCAGCAACATACTGCCCCCCAAGACACTAAATAAAAAGACAAATTTATCAATTATTTTCAAACACTAAGCCCCCGAACTCATAGCTGATGGCGATTATAACGCAAGAGATCCATTATGGGCCGGGCAAGACTCATCACCCGTAGAGGCAGAGAACTCCAAAAAGCTATGGCGGAAAGGAGTTACGTTCAGTTGTCGCCGGGCCACCCTGACGTGCTGGACTTTTGTTGTAACTAAAGGCATAGCAAATACTTACACACACCTTCACTCCAGTCTAGATTTATCGTCTAACCACACTCAAGTGATATTTACGCTAGGCATTGGTTTTATTTACAAACGAACATCTCCGTTTCTACATAATGGAGGGACGGCCTGAACTGCCTTTAAAGATACACAGGGCAGAGACATAAACCTGGAAGTATCACTAAAAATTAAGGCAGAAATAGATTATGTTACAGAATATATTATCAAAATAATATATGATTCAGCCTGAGGAGCCACGCCTGAATTGAACCCAAAGGAAACAATTGACAATTACCCAAACGGAATAGAATATTAAAAAATTTCACTGAGCAGAAACCCAATTGATAAAACTAATCTCAATAGAATAACCCACGAACTAAAAACCTCATCAACTACGTCAAAAACAACATCGTGCATAAAAATCGCTGATTGTTCGCTTTGGGAAGCAACCAAAAGACGAGATCAGCAACAACAACGAAACCCTGCGAAAAAGACGAATGGTTATGATTGGGATAAATGTCGAAAAAGCAGAAGTATTTGCCAAATTCTCGTCGAATTGTTTACACCTCTGGCAACTCAACTCGACAACAACAAAATTCTACAGTATCTTGAATGCCCTTTGCCTATGACTTATGCTGTCAATCGTCCCCAACCTCCCCCCCCACACCCAGAAGAAGTCGAACGAACAATCTCAAAAGAAATTGATCCTGGAAAAATCGCAGCTCGCCCTGCCCACCAAACTAAACATTTACAAAATCATCCGGAAGTCATTAAGAATGGCACTCGATACTCCTCGGTTCCTCAACAACGCCATCATTCACAGAGACCTCGAAATGAATACGGTTATGAAGAGAATCGAACGATTCAGCGAAAACTACGAAGGAAGACGCACACCCATCCCAACGACCGAGCCAGAATTTTTATCGACAGAAATCTAGGAAATAAAAGACTGAAGAGATTCAAGCCTCTAGACCTGCAAGAGAGATTCCAATAATCATCAAACTAAAGCGACGATTTAGTGGAATCTACACGGAAATAAAATACATGTAAAAATATATTTTTCGATATATATTATACATCTTGAATATAGATCAGATACATGCAATATATACGGGAAATGCATTAAAAATATATTCGCGATATCAAACTTATGGGCCAAAATAGAGCATTAAACCATTAATGTTAATGGTTTAAATTTAAATGATATCAGACAAACGCTTACACGCCGTAAAGTGGTTTCGATCCCGGGATCTCTCACTGAGCTAGTTCTATACTTGTAAAAAATTTTAACTTTTGTTTCGCCTAAATATTGTCCAATACACAATATTAGTTTATTGAAAAATAGGTGTATTAACAATCAATTACTTAATTGCGTTCGCGTAGAGAGCGATAATCGCGTAGAATTACATAACCTTCAATTTTTTTGTCCGATCATTTATTCCGGCTAGTGCGGCTAGGTTATCGCGACATACCGACTTGAAGATGGTTTTCATTCGCAACGTCATCTGTAACTTAAGTTGCTTAGCCAACCATGAGCCAATCGCTAGATGGAACTACGTGTACAAGGGGAGGTCAGTCACTCGTCATTGCCGATTTCGTCCGGACTCACAGTATATGTAGGGCTTGACTAGAAATGAAAGTGACGCGAGTGGGAACTTCAGATGGCCAAGCGTTTAGGAAATTAATTTTTTTTCGCAGATCGGTCAGTATACATATAAGTCTTTTACGTTGGCATAATTGTCAAGCAGTGTTATTCGGATTTCATATTCAAAATAGATAAAACATACATTCAGTTTGTATGTTTGATATTCAAGATATTTCTTAAATGTATTTATATTTATATAACGCCGTATTTATATTTATATAACTTTTATATTTATATAATGTATTTATATTTATATAACTTTTACTCATACCCAAAAATATAATTGACATATCTAACTTTTGGAACCAGTTATATTTAATACATGTTTTATATATGTTTTATTTTCATGTGGGTAATCCAGAGATAATAAGCATGAATGGATACATACCCTGACTTTTTTATTCCTGCCGTCCATGAAACTATTTACGTGTATAATAGATTATAAATGAGTTATTAAGAAGAACCAAAACAAAAAATGTTAGCAATTTAAGTCTCCAAGAACCGAGGACATGATCGTGATAACATGTAATCCGTGAACTTGACATCGATAATGAAATGTTGCATTGGCACTCATTCTCCAATCCCTATTTGCCGATGTCATTACGCGCCTGTGGTACACGAAAACAAATAATCCAATGATTGTCGTGTAATCGTCTTCTCATTGTCGTATTGGCACGGCAATATTAAATATGTACGTCAAGCCTACCATGACAACATCTCCTGCTAATATAATTTGCGATTTAACGACAAAATCTTATTTTAAGTTTCAATGGACACCACACGGAGAATGATTTTAAATCTAATTAAAAAAAACACGGTGATCATATTTTTCAGTCCAACACCACAATTGTTCATAAACGAATAATCTACAAAACATATATACAGCCTTGGCCAAAAGTATGAGACACCCTTTAAATTTTCTATCCGGACAAAAATCGAATATCTCGGTGAAAAAAAATCGTAAACCAATTTACCAAGCGGGGTTTTGAAGAGGACAAAGCCCGATTCATTTTGCTCTTTTATTTTTATTTTTGCGCCGTATTTTTTTTTCTACGCCGTACGTCATTTTGAACATGCCGGTATTTCACGATTTTTCGCACTTTGCAAAATCGCGTGCTGGACTTTCAAAATTAATAATCTCACCATTTAGTGATATGATATTTGAAAAGGATGTCATTAGCTTTAGTTTTGTTAAAAAAAAAAATTGTGATTTTTCTCCTCTGCGTTATTTAGTTTTTTCTTGGCAAAACGGCAGGTTTTCGAAAAGAATCGCGCGGCGTAAGTAAAAAAAAGCAATGAGGTTTGGAATATATAGTCTGAGGAGTGAAAAGTTGTATTTTGTTATTTTGGAGACACTACATTTTTTTAGATTTTCTTTCCAAAATTTCTTTGTATTGCCATTTTTGGTTGATAGTCGACGATTCTTTCAAGAATTTATTTCCTTTACTTTGAAACAAAGAAGTTTTAATAAAATTATCGAGAGGAGAAAAGGTACAGCCTTGGTCAAAAGTATTAGGCACCCTTATAACATATTGATATTTAAAAAAATATATAAAACTATTACAATTGCTTTGAACTAAAGCTGAGACGGCATCGTTAAATATGAAACTAAACAATAGAAAACCTCTTTTGGTAGATTGCAAAACGCACATGTTTAGCGTTTTACGATTCAGAAATCGTAAAACGCTAAACGTCAAACGCTAAACGAAACTAAAGCTAACATTGTCCTTTTTAAACATCATATCACTAAATGGCGAGATTCATATTTTTCAAAGTCCAGCACGCGATTTTGCAAAGTGAAAAAATTGTCACAAACCGGCATTTTCAAAATGACGGATCGGGTACAAATAAGATCGTAGGAATAAAATTAAAATAGAAAAATGAAGCTGGTTTTGACGGCTTCAAAACCTCCTTTGGTAAATTGGTTTACAAATTTTTTTTCGCCGAGATATTCCTTTTTGTATTCGGATAGAAAATTTACAGGGTGCCTAATACTTTTGGCCAAGGCTGTATGTATATCAGGTGTTAACTACGACGCGACGATCGCAGGATGAAACAGGCTTTCGTAATATGGAACGGAAAAATGTTTAAGATCAAAACCCCTCGATAATTACACAATGGCGATTAAAGCACAGGAGAATATGCGCTGATACTTCTTTATCGATAACTTGGTGACTTCCGCTACTTTTCGAATCCACTTAATCTCGAACGAGATGTACGCAAGAGAAACAACCTCGTTAATCATTCGTAACATCGGAGGTGAACATGGATCACGAGGATCAATAACCGCCGCTCATCTTTGCTTCTGATGACTCGAATGTTTGCGGATCTTACGCGAGTCGGGACAACGTAACACCAGGGCAATGCGCTCATTTCACAAACTGATGCACGTTTTCGTTTAATTTACACAGTCCAAGGTAACATCAACACGCTTCGAGTCACGTCGGGATTCGCGAAATGCCCAAAGTCTACATCGATTTATGATTTCGATGTCAAGAGTGCAAATATCGCGCCATTTAAATAAGAAAGTTATTGTAATAACTTTACACATATTTTGAACAAATTAACGATTCAAGCGATATGTGAAACAGAGAAACAATAACCACGCAGCTCATTTATCGATTTCTCTTGCAATGGTAAAAGTCTAAGTAGGTTTTTAACAAAATTGTTATATATGTGTTAGCGCTTTGATCCAAATTTGAAAACTCCGGTCTGTTTGGGTTTGCTTGGGTTTAGAAATAAGCGTTAAAGAAGACATGCTAACATTGAAAGCAATAATACATGTTGTATGTGTAAAGACCCTAGACTCGCCCGCTGAGCGTCGAGAACATTCGACAGATAGCGTGGCATCAAGGAAGGCGTTGAACGTTGTGCCGAGAACATGAGGTAATCGATCTATGACGCTCAAGTCAATAAGACGTTACGTGAGACGCTGAAATTTATATTCTTGGTACCTTCAATTAAGTCGTGTTTTGTATTATATATTCCAACCATTCTCTCTCTCTCTCTCTCTCTTTCTCAATTACAAAAAACTCAATAAAAGAATTCCTTATATATGTATAAGAAAAGTACATTCAACCTGAGATTACGCAAGTGGATTCGTTGTATCTTTACATCAAACAATGAAAAATCTTCCAAATAAATATTCAATTCCTAACTTGTTCGTCAACATCGTGACACCTTGAGGCCCCCTCTCTTGGGTAAACTATTTGTCTTGATTGTAACTCCGTCTCAATTTATGACCCCTCGCGCCGATTTTCAGTACTATCTTCGGTAGGTTTATAGTGGAAGTATTTACGGGGCTATACCAGTGTCAACGCTGAAAATTTGGGTGATCTTCGGGTATTTTTTGAAAATACCCTCAAGAAAGTACTCAATTACATGTTTCGGAAAATGAAGAATATATTTGGCTATATTTGACCTATATTACATAATTTTTTCATAGAAAAATATTGAGACCCGAGCGACTTATGCGCTTATATGAGAGATACGGCCTTGACATTTTTACAGGATATTCTTGAAAGTATAAACTGTCGAAAAAGTCATTTAAAAAATCGATTTTTTGAAAGTGTCACACTGGTATAGCCCCTTAATTCAATTTGAATGCGTTGTCTAGTCAAGGAATCCACGTAGGTCTCTATTTTTCTGTCTTGATTCTCTTGAATGAACATCAATCGCACCTACGTGGACCGTGCGTCTATTCGCCGCAAATATAATGTATAACACGCCGGGTTATGCTTTCCAACGATCGAGATTTATTCAGTCAAGATTACATCGCAATAATATATAGTGATTTTTATCTCAGCCAGATTGGCAATTTAGTGGCAATATGTTAAAAACATTTCGAAATGTTGAACAAATCCTGCTAACAATGAGAAAGCTTTCCAATAAGGTATCTAAGAGAATTGAGGTTTTTCAATATCGTTTTTTTTTCTTGTTGACTAGTAAATAAAGTAATTTGGACTAATGGCAAAATCGCGAGGCTTCAAATATATACACCGAGAAAAAGAAATCGTTGAATGTGCAAAATGCATTTTGTTGTCTCGAAATTTTGTTGTGTTAACAGTTGCTCAGACATGCCAAATAAGCTATAGTTCACACCACTAAAACTATCAGTTAGATTAACAAAACGTTTGTCATGCCGATCAAAAATCAAGTTGGACGTATTTAACGATACATTTTGTTAAACCAACTGAATTCTGGTTGGATGAACGAATTTTTTTTCAGTGTATATATATTTGAAGCGGAAGATGGCTCATTTTTTTCCTCGATAAGCACATGAATGATATGCTCAACAATTATGCGGATGCCTTATACACCAGGACGTTTGTTTGCATTTGCTCGAGACTCGCTGCCTTACCCGGCTCTGCTCGCGCATGTTGACGCAGTTAATTATCTTCCCGTGCATCTGACATTTTGGTTCACCACTCAGCCCCCCGATAACCTACCGTGATGATACATAGCTTAGAACCTGCCGCGGAAAGTACACTATGCACTGGTGAAAACCTCATCGAAGTCGGACCATTGATTCCGAAGTTTATCGGGTACAGACAAACCGATAGAAAACCCGACAGACTCTTCCGTTTATACGTGTAGAGGTAATACTCCGAACTTGTACAATGCAAGGCAGTCACCATTACAGAGCTAAAGGCGACCTTTCTCCAAAGAACTTGTCCTAACTATCATTGATTGTTCGCCGACTTGTATCTGCTCAAATGTTTATAATGAGCTAATCGGAGTTACTTCCCTTCACTGTAATATGTCTTCCACATGCTTACTTATCAATCTTAAGGACTTTAAAAAATTCAAGCTTTATTAACATCTCATTAACACGATGCTTCTAATGGACGTTAAAGTGGTAAAACTGGGTTTTTTTTAGCAAATTCACTTTCGACGATCCGAAGTAAATGTGCTACAAAGCCAATAGGTCCAAAGTGAATTTGCTATAATCAGTAGGTTTCCTATTCCATGACGGTTTGAAAATTTGCAGAATCAATTCGACCAGGGGTAACAAGAGTCCGTATGCCGCGACAACAGATATATGGCTGGCTAAAATAGGTGCAATTTTTTGTCTTACATGCAAACCGAATCGAATATTTCTAACGATCACATGGTCGTCACTGCGTGTGAAATGCATCGCTTGTGAACCGACTATATTCACGTATTCTCTTCTTTGCGCTCACTGCTGAGAACAGTGATTGCTTTTTCTTTCCCGGTCGTTCTGTCGGCTTACGCAAACTCGATAAGTATTTTGCGCCGACCCAACACCCGCGAGGGACACTCGACGTTTAGCGAGAGAGAGAGAGAAAATAATTCAAGCGAGAACCAAATTCATTATTACCGTTCGATTTCTCTTAGATGTTGCCGACGAAGCGAACCTTAAGCGATTAATCGAGTATATGTAAACGGAATACGTATGACGGTAATTTGAGCCACCTTTTTAAATCGATATTTGGATTCAGTTGTTGTCTGTTGCCAATTAGCCTTACGTTACCCTCACAGAGAATTCGCGATGTCGCAATATCTCGCATAATCAACGAAGCGACTCTGCGCAAACGTTTAAAAAATGTAAAACTTTCCATATAAGCGATAAAATTAATAATTATCGAAGCGCTACTCGATCTATTTTGAAAAATAAATTGCCGAAAATAATATTTAGTAGCAGTCAAATTTGCGAAGCTTTCTTCATTTTTCTACCCACTCTACTTCTGGTGCCTATCTATTTCAAGGCCAATAAAGTTATCGATCAAAAGCGAACAATATTTAAACAACATCAAACGTCACCAGAGTTTCACTTTCATCGCATGCACGCAAGCTTACGCGTAATCGGTTCGTAATTCAATGTCGATCGAAAGTATTCAGTGCGCCAGGCGTGGTTGAGCAACATCAATAATTCGTGTTTCACGAACGATCAAGAATCTTAAGACAACACGAGTAAAAAATCAAGCACCTGCATCATTTAATTTCATAAAAACTTCATTTTATAAATTCATTCATAAAAACGTTCGTACCCAAATGAACTCCTGTTCACAAAAATACAATTATTTACATAAAAATGTACAAGCCAATTGATCCAGCTTACAAAAATTCCCGACTGCACGAAAGACTATTTATTTCTAGAAAAGCTTTTAAAAATTCGATAATATAAAACATTACAAAAACCATAACTACAGTATATACGTATGTGTGTGTGTGTGTGTGTGTGTGTGTGTGTGTGTGTGTGTGTGTGTGTGTGTGTGTGTGTGTGTGTGTGTGTGTGTGTGTGTGTGTGTGTGTGTGTGTGTGTGTGTGTGTGTGTGTGTGTGTGTGTGTGTGTGTGCGTGTGTGCGCGTGTGTGTGTGCGTGCGTGTGGGCGCGTGTGTGTGTGTGTGTGTGTGCGTGTGTGTGCGTGTGTGTGTGCGCGCGCGCGCGCGCGTGTGCGTGCGTGCGTGTGTGTGTGTGTGTGTGTGTGTGTGTGTGTGTGTGTGTGCGTGTGCGCGTGCGTGTCAGTGTGTGTGTGTGTGCGCGCGCGCGCGCGCGTGTGTGTGTGTGTGTGTGTGTGTGTGTGTGTGTGTGTGTGTGTGTGTGTGTGCGCGTGCGTGTGTGTGTGTGTGTGAGTGGGTGTGTGTGTGTGTGTGTGTGTGTGTGTGTGTGTGTGTGTGTGTGTGTGTGTGTGTGTGTGTGTGTGTGTGTGTGTGTGTGTGTGTGTGTGTGTGTGTGTGTGTAATAAAACTTCAAATAGTAAATCTCATAATCTACTAGGAGGAACTCACGATTTATTTGATTATCATGGCGTTGAAGCGAGATCATTGTTGATTAACATTATGCTACATATATAAATTTCACATGGAGGGAAACAATGCAATGATAAATAAATAAAGCCTATTTCGGCGCTCGTATCGTATTAATCGAGAGTGGTGTTTTCGATACATTCATTTATTTATCATCGTATTGTTTCGTTCCACGTGATATTATGTGTTTGGAAAGATATTGATAAAAACATTCGAGTTTAGGTTCATGATAATTAAAGAATCGTGAAGGAATTACATTATTGTCCGTTTCATAAGTAATTTCATTCTTTTATGTACAGAGTGGATCAATAACTATTAGCACCTTGGATATCTTCGAAACTGTAAGGTTCATAGAAATATTTGCTGAAATGAAATTGCACAGTACGAAAGGGGCCATCGGATAGCGATAATAGTTTTATTGCAGGTAGAGGTACTTCGGACATTTGAAGGTTAACTTCATTTTTTTTTAATGAATCAACATTTTTTTTTCTGTATCATGAAAGAGGAGCTTGAAACGAGTTCAACAACCTATAACATCAGGTCATTGAAGGTCATAGAAAGTACAGAAAGGCGATAATACTTACAGTTTTGGTAGTAAATAAAATTACTACGTTTATAGTAAGTGTTCAAAATGACGACCATCGATATCAATGCGTACGTTATTATGTACGTTTACACATTTCTTAGACAGGTACAGAAAGTACAGAAAGGCGATAATACTTACGGTTTACTTCACTGAAAATAAACACTGTTTCAAGGACACTTCAATAAGTTTGCAGGTTCGCCTTTCTGTACTTTCTATGACCTTCAATGTCCTTATATTGATCGTTGAACTCGTTTTAAGGTTCTCTTTCATGATACAGAGAAAAAACCTACCGACCGATTTTAAAAGATGGAGTTGACCTTCAATTGTCCGAAGTACCTCCATCTGCAAAAAAACTATTATCGCTATCGAATGGCCCTTTTCCATAATTTTTTTACTGCTTTTTCACTATTTTTTCCTGCATTTTTAGTTGATTATTTTTTAAGTGTTCAGTTTTAATGGCTGTAATAAATACTTAATTGCAAAGAATGTTTTTCATCATCCAAACAATTGAGGAACAAACGATGCCTGGTTCTTTTCAAATATATAACTACCGCATTTTAACAAAGTACAGAAACCAAATGACAATTTTCTCAGAAGTGAGAACTTTCAATAAGCCGCGCGACGGTAGGCTGCAGCGTACAGCAGTATGGAATAGCAAATAATCGACCAACTGCTTTATGCAATGTAATACGGCGAAATACGTTAAAACATGCTATATTTAAAAAAAAATATACGAACGCGGTTTCAATAGATTTCAACAACCTATACGTATAGATTCAGTTCGCTGTTCATGATAAGCGTGAACAAAAATTGGTTAAGAGAATCGTAACCGTTTCGAAGTAGGCTGACGACAACGAAATACACACGATCGAGTGATCGCCGAGGAATGCATGACTCCCGTCTTTTTGCCCTACGGGCAGTCGAGAGTTACAAATGCATCAACCACGGCATGGAAGTTTTAGTTGTAAAACTGGGAACTGTCATATGGACGGAGCCACAAAAACACGGCGGCCATAAGAGGACCGTTAAACGTTTAAGGGGTCTTCTTACTTTAGACGCTCAAAAAGGCTATTGTCGTGTATTTATGTATCCCAAAAAGCTTTAAACGCGTTTTTCTCGAAACAACGTTTTTCGACTGCTTGTTGATAAAATCTTCGTCACTATTAAACCGATCCTTATGAAATTTTAACCTCACATTCTTTACAACCAGGGGCGGATTTGATCCGTTGGTCGCCCTAGGCATATGAAAGATTGCCGCCCCCCCCCCCCTACTCGCCGTAAAGCACGAAAAATTAATTGAAGTATAGGAATAAAATAAAAATAAAAACAACGAAAGTCAGTAAATGATAAAATTATCTCAATCAGTGTTTCGCAGATACTATACAATGAATCGTTATTCACAAATTGTCTTTTGTCTAGCTTTCTGGGCAGCGAATTTGTTTATCAAATCATCACAATCCAAAGACCGTAGCAACTGTGATTCGATGCAGAGGATAGCCAGAGCGTTCAACCTGTCCTCGTTCATTTTCGAGCGCAAATAATTTTTCACCCGCCGCAAACACGAGAAGCTGCGTTCACCGGAACAGTTCGTAATCGGGATACAAACACACATATGTAGAGCTATATCAACGTTAGGATAAATGCTGTGTAGATCCTGATCATGAAGCCATTTCAATAATGTCATCGGCGTGTCGGTTTGGCTTCGGCTCGAAAAACACTGGCAGCGAAAATGTTGGCACTCTTCAACAAAACCCTCTTCGAGATCAGAAGAGTAAATCTTTTTTAACGCTGTTGCTTTCTCTTCTACTTCAGCTGGGCTTAGGACCGTCAGATTTGTGAGAAACGAGAATTTATTATGAAATTGCTGATATGCTTCTCGTCGTGTACAGAAAGCAAGCTGAAAAACGGTTGAAAAACAAGTTGATATGATTTAAGAAATTAACAAATTGAAGGCGTTTTTTAGAAGGCCTGCGGGCGGCGTGCGATGGGAATATGACGGATCCTGGGAACGACTCTTCCACTTCTCCACCATGTACGAAAACTAATACTTATTTCCAGAATGTCATTTATTCGTACTTTTTTTTGTGATTGTGCACCTACTCATCAGGGCCGCTTTTTTTATTATAATTTTTTTCCGAATATCGCCTACGCGAAGGAGCGGGAGGCGAAAGGCGCGATTACTGAAAAAAAAAAATCCCACCAAGTTTTGCCGCCCTCTAAATTTTGCCGCCCTAGGCCCGGGCCTAGTCGGCCTATAGGGAAATCCGCCCCTGTTTACAACTGTAGCTATAGCGCATACAGGGTGAGGCACTAACTGTTGCCACCTTGAATATCTCTGTAATTATCGAAATGTTCGAAACAAAAGTTGTACCGTACGGAAGGGGTTCATCAAATGCGACCATTTTTCTTTTATCTCAGTGGAAGCGCTGTCGCACAGTAAAGGTCACCTCCACTTTTTGAAATGGGACGGTACATTTTTTTTTCAACTATCTCGTAGTGCATCGAAAACTGCATAAAAAACATTTAGGGGTCAAAGTCGTTCAAGGTCATTTAAGATCAAAAAGTGACATGAACTTTATTTTTATGTGAAATTAGCTTTATTTACAGATGTTCAAAGTGATTGCCATTGGTATCAATGCAGTATTGCAATCTCCTCATCACGGATTGTGTAGAATTTCTTATCACTTCGGTACTTATCGAATCACAGGCTCGAAGAATTCTCTCACGCATATCATCCGGCGTAGTTGGACGTTCTTTATAAACAAGATCTTTCAAGTATCCCCACAAGAAAAAGTCCAGGGGCGTCAAGTCTGGCGAGCGAGCCGACCACGATACAGCTCCTCCGCGTCCAATCCAACGATTTGGAAATCTCTTTTGCAATTTATTTCTAGCTATCCACGAAAAATGTGCCGGGCACACATCGTGTTGATACCACATTCTGTTTCTTGTTTCTAAAGGTATTTCTTCCAATAACGGACCTAATGTTTCTTGAAGGAATGTGTTGTACTTCCTACCATTACGATTCCCTTCAATTAAACAAGGTCCTATGATTCTATCCCCAATAATCTCACACCATACATTAACCGACCACGGTCTTTGGTGTGCAGCTTGCCGCAGCCAATGTGGATTTTCAGTTGACCACAAATGCATGTTATGCAAGTTAATATTTCCATGATTCGTAAATGTTGCCTCATCAGTAAATAAAATCCGATTAATAAATGAGTCATCTCTCGGAATCTGGCGTTGAGCTCATCGGCAGAATTCAGTGCGATTCATGAAATCCGTACCAGTTAATTTCCGATGGAGACTGATGTGGTAAGGATGATATTTATGACGATGCAGAACACGTAGTATACTTCTTTGGCTTACGCCAGATTCCCTTGCAATTTGACGAGAACTCGCACAAGGGTCTCGATTAATGGCGGCAAGAACACCAATTTCTGTTTCTTCCTTAGTAACTCGCTTTTGTCGGTTATTTTCCCGACGGGTTAAGGATCCAGTTGTCCTCAGTTTAGTATACAAAATTTGAAATGTACGGCGTGTAGGATGACAACGTTCAGGAAATCTTTCAGCGTATAAGTCTTTAGCTCTCACTGCATTTTTCTGACATTCTCCGTAAATTAGAAGCATATCAGTTTGCTCTTCAAAAGAATACATCATTTACATTCGCTTGATTCATTAATACTAGTCTCACCATTCTTACTATCGTTACCTTGGGTTTGTTTGGGTGAAACATTGTACCATGTTCCGTGTACATTGTAGGTTTGGTGCCGTTGTTTACATACAAAACAATGGCAAGATTTCGGCGATAAGTGCCGAAGTGATAAGAAATTTGTGATGAGGACATTGCAATACAGTAGAACCCCGATTATCCGAACCCTCAATTATCCGAACGATGATTTAGTTTATCCGAACGTTCAATTATCCGAACGTTGGCGCGAAAGATACATTGTTGCTCGCTGCCACCGCCGTGAACAACAATGAGCAACCCAACGCAACTTCTCCTTCTCAAACGGCTGCGAGATTTAGCCGCTCAAAAATGCGTTACAGCCGTTCGCCAATAAAAAAGGACGATTTTATTTTTAAACAATAAAAAAAAACTTTCTACTTTTTCAGGTGTTTCAAATACATATATAATTCAACGTCGATATGTATGTCAAATTTTTATATATATGTACTATTTTTATGTAAAAAGGTGTTGTTTATGACCTCGTCCCAAAAAACCCACGTTTCGATTATCCGAACTAGTTTCGGTCCCAATTGGTTCGGATAATCGAGGTTCTACTGTACTGCATTGATTCCAATGGCAATCACTTTGAACATCTACTGTGAATAAAGGTAATTTCACATAAAAATAAAATTCATGTCACGTTTTTACCTTAAATGACCTTGAACGACTTCGACCCCTAAATGTTTTTTATGCAGTTTTCGATGCTCTAGAAAATAATTGAAAAAAATGTGCCGTCCCATTTAAAAAAGTGGTGGTGACCTTTACTGTGCGACAGCGCCTCCACTGAGATAAAAAAATGGTCGCATTTGATGACCCCTTTCGTACGGTACAACTTTTGTTTCAAACATTTTTTTGTGACGTCGATAATTACAGAGATATTCAAGGTGGCAACATATTGGAGATTTACGAATCTCGCGCTATTACGATTCATGGATAAACCGAGACTCGCGGCGACACCGTCGCGCCACGCTCTTCCGAGCGCCCTGCGCGCACGCGCCCTTAGCTCGTGCGTTGCCATGCAATATTCTTCGACTTTCACGTGCCACCAAAAACGCCTCGTAAAAGGTCTCACCTATTTTCTTTTGTCAATAAACGCATTCTGGTAAAGATCAAGTGCTTTTGCGTATTCTTCAACGTCGACGCACACCTCTTAGTACCTGACACAACAGTTAGTGCCTCACCCTGTATAAAGAATTTTTTTAAATTATGATATTTACTTTTTTTGCCAAAAACGGTGAAAAAACGTTTCTGTTGTTTTTTTTTCGAAAAATATCTGCCATTTTGTTATTTTCGTATATATCAAAAATCGTATGATATGCGATATAGCCATTAACACACTGAATCTAGAACCGTTTGATTTTTTTGTTTCGGATGATCCATCTCCGAAATTTCATCAACAGCGCAGACCTACAATTTTTTAGGACATTTTTTTAAGTATCATTTTCGTCTATACATAGTGACTCTAAAAACGAAATAAATTGAATGTATTTCGAAAGTGATTTTATTAAGTGTAACAACTTTTATATTAATATCTACAATATAAACCTATCATCAAAATTAATGAAAATAGCCTTTTTTAGCGTCCAAAGTGAGAAGACCCCTTAAAGTCATGTACTTTCGTGCAAATTTCTGTGATATGATAAGTATTAGTGCAATTTGTGATGATTGGCTGTTAACATTCCTAATGAACGGAATTTTGGGGAGGCGAACGTATTTTGATGGCTAGACACATTTTAAGACGTGGTTAAATCAGCAGTATTTGCGATACCGGTGCCATCAGCTTCAAAGCGTATTGTTTGCAAACGTCTCAGTTACCAAATAATCTGTATGAGACTGATGGTACGATGGCAACTTCGGACAACCTCTAAAAAATGATTTGATCCTGCAAAGCTGGCCGTGGATAAAAATGCAAGTACATCATTGCGACGTTATTGTATTGCAATCGCTAAGTCTCACCTCTCATTCTTAAATCTTTAATTATTAATCATTAAACATTTTTTTATTTTATTTTAAAATGTTTCTCAATTTTTCATTAGACTCCCAAAAATGTCTTCAAATTAGATGTTTCTTTTTATTTTGCCAGATATGAAATTGAAGAGTTCAGTGTTTGTGAGATTGTTTTTCCAGTCTATCAGAGCACATTTAGTGTTGTTTTGATTGTTTTCATGCGGAAAAATTTCGCGCATTCCAATTTTACTGATATTGGACATTTCCGTTTTTAATAAAAATGTAATACTTTCGTCGCACGGCTACGCATACTTTCTATTGAAGGCTTTGCCCTAAGTATAGTTTGATTTTCCGCCGCCAGATGTCATATCCCCATTTGACAGATCCCAATAATTGGGCGGTTACAACCGATGTGCTGGTCCAGTAGTAAGCGTGCTAACCTCTATACCAAACAGCCGGTCTCAGGGGCACACAGACGATACCCACACGAACCGGTACGTGTGTGTGTCGTCTGTGTATGCCTGTAGCCCGTGGTTTCTTTCTCGACGAAACGCGCCTCGCTCCGAAACTGGGAAGCAAACCTGAGACCGACTGTATTGCTATAGGTTTTCCGCAGTTTCTCTATACCCATGGCAGAAATGTCGTGGTGAATGTGATACAGAGAGAGGTGGGGCTGCAGACGCAAGGTGGGGATGAAAAGTGAAATGTGGTGGGAATGTAACAAGGGGAAAGAATCCTCGCAATAGAATCTAAGATTTAAAAAAAAAGTCGGGCTATTATCGTTTACATATATACGTTTTAAGGGGTAACGGAGGGTTGAAAATTCAAAAAATCCTTTTCTTAAATTTTATTATCCAATAGTATATTCTAGAATATTCCCCGAAAGTTTTAAATCAATCGGCGTAAAAGTCTATGAAAAGGAGCCTTTGGGAATTCCCCCCGTTTGAAAAGACTGGCTGGGAGCGACGCAGATAATCGCATTTTTCTCAAAACACTATTTTTTAAATCGGTGGACACGATTTCTCAAAAACTAATTCACCGATCTTATTAAAATTTTGCCCACTTCTTCAAAATAGCATTGGCTAGTGATTGAACGAAGTTTTTTTTCGATTACAACTAATTGTACAAGGCTATACGTAGTGTAAATTGTACCAAAAATTAAACTATTTTGCATACAACTCTGCTAAAAATTCGAATATCAACTTTTTAAAAAATCCTGCATTCAATCACGAGCTATACTTATCGACTAACAGAAAAAATTGGTTTCTTAATGTCAGATAAAGCTATCATGAGTTATCCTGACCACCACGAGGACACTTTTCTTTTAGGGGTCTCCGGAAACCAGGTCCCACCGGCTGAACTCCCCAAATTTTTAGATGGACGTTTTTAAAAATATTGTTGAAATGTTGCTCTTTTATGTGCTTAACATTTTCAATAAAATAATTTACAGGTTATTTTTTTTTAATAGAGAAAATATGCTTTTTTGGCTTCGAAATCCACGTAACCCCTTAATCAAAAGTGATCGATTACATACAACAAACCCACACCTGCGCATGCGTACACACATACATGCGTATATATGGAGCCTTTCGCGTGACAGTATCAGTGCGAAAACCTAGCAATTTTTAATTAGTATCCATTTTTTATATGCATTATTATAATAATATATGCAAAAGAAAGAGTAGATACAATCTATTTGCGATTTCTCATTTATGAAAAATTAAGCTTCACGGCTACATTTGTAAACGCAATAATTCTAAAATTTCTGAACCCACACAAAAGATTATATAAACCATTTGTCCACGTACTTCAAGAAAAAAATACTCCACATTTATAAAACAAAGTTGTCTATTTTCTTACGTTTCTTGTCCAGAATCCGTTACTGCGTAAAAACTTGTTTTTTTTTTTTTTTTTTAATTGCAGACTACCCCGATATCATATATGCAGATCGGATATTTCGGCTCTGTGTGAGTGTGCGTGGGTGCGTACATGCGAGCGTGTGCGTGTTGCAGTGCGAAAGAACGTATAAACAAAAAAGGGTTATACACAGTATATGCAGACAGCCTGGTGGGGGGCAGTAAAAGATACCGTGGTTCTAGGTTCCGCTCATATCCGCCGAGTACTCTAGCATTGAAAAATCTTCATATGCATTGTGGTAAATAATACATATGCTACTTACACACTGGAGTGAATAGGTACATGAGTTGCTAGAAGGCAAGACAGGTCACTAATTTATTATACATTAAGAAAAGAGCGACTCTGTTACGTCGATTTTATTACTTAAAAATTAAATATGTCCATAAAACTCCATAAATAAATGAAAATCCGAGAAAAACACAACAAAGCCGAAGGGATGTTTGCTTGGACACAATTTCATAATAACAACCACACATGGTTATTCAAATAATCATAACCTATCTGCTGGGAATTTTGTATACAAAATATGTTTTCTGTATTATCATTGAACGATTAAACGAACTTACCTTTGTCAAGTTCGATCGTAATTATATCTGATGTCTCAAGCAAGGTAATTACAACACGTAGTAGCGCTATTATCATACTGACGACCATATGTTTGGAGACTTAGGGGGTCTTCTGACTTTAGACGCTAGAAAAAGGCTATTTTCAAGATTTTTTTGGATAGGTTTATATTATAGATATTTATATAAAAGTTGTTACACTTAATAAGTACACTTTCGAAATACATATAATTTTTTTTAATTTATCTAAGTCACTATTTGTAGACGAAAATGGCACGTAAAAAACGTCCTACAAAAATTGTAGGTCCGCGCCGTTGACGAAACCTCGGAGATGGATCATCCGAAACAAAAAAATTAAACGGTTCTAGATTCAGTATGTTAATGGCTATAGCGCATATCATACGATTTTTGATATATGCAAAAATAACAAAATGTCAAACATTTTTCGAAAAAAAAAAAAAAAAAAAAAACGTGTTTTTTTCACCGCTTTTGGCAAAAAAATAGTAAATATAAAAAGATGTTTAATCGTTGATATGCGCTATAGCTATTGTTGTAAAGAATATGTGGTTGACATTTCATAAGGATCGGTTCAGTAGTTTCGAAGATTTTATCAACAAGCCGTCGAAAAATGTTCTTTCGAGAGAAAAAAACGCGTTTAAAGTTTATTTGGTTTATACAAATGTACAATTTAAAAAAAAAATGTTTTTCGAACGTGTATTCATTAAGTGTAACAACATTTATAGCAATATTTATAATATAAACATGTCAACAAAAATTCATGAAAATAGCCTTTTTCGGCGTCTTAAGTGAGAAGACCTCTTAAATCGAAATTACAGGGTCTTTGCCTTATAGGTGGTCATGGTCGACAGTCAGCTTCTTCTGTTTTTCATATGTTCGAAGCTTGTTAAAAAATAATTTAATAACATCGTCAAAGGATATGCTATTTCTAGTATCCTTCTACAAGGCCGGGGAGTGAACGGATTACTGTTTTAAGCATGACTCTTGTTACGGTGGGATGTAATCATCTGAAACAAGACATCAGGTATAATTGCGATCGAACTTTAGACAGGTCAGTTCATTTAATCGTTCAATTATATCCACGTCTCGTTCTCGACATTACAATACGTAGATGTTCAGAAGGTGAACAGTTCCTTTTTTTTGTACAATACGCTCTATTCTTTTGATTATTTATTGGTACATTTATTTCAACGTTTGGCGTAAAACGAATAATAAACCATAAACCTCATTTAACCAAAACGAGATTACTTATGGTGACAACCGATAGGTATTCAAATACCAATGAGGCGAACCGCCTTCTATTTGAATTGACTGGCCGATTATAAAACCGGGTAATAACTTAGGACTCTTTCGACCATCCAGCTGTGGATTTTATCACCGATAAATCAGTGCCTGCTGCTAGGGCTAGAGGCTGCGCGTTTAGTGCTATGCGGGGTGTATTCTGTACTGAGGTCATGGTTTCTGAAGACACTTATTCTTACCCATTGACTTTCAGGATTCGCCGTTGTGGCTTTTTGGGATATTCTCGTCGTTATGAACAACACGTCGCAGTCCTTGCGTCAGGTCGTTGTCGCCCTTGAGAATCATTCTAGAATGGATGCTACGTAAATCTCGGGTTTCCTTTAAAACGTGGCATTAATAACAATGATTGCGGGTGACCTGGTCTTCAAGTTTTTATGAGATCCCGAATTTTTATTTTCAATCCGTCCGTTGATCTTATAATATTTGTAATATTTATTGAAGATAGATTTATTAAAGATAAAGCTAGATTTATTAAAGATTTATTCAATCGTTAAGATAATTCTCTACAGTGTTCAGTACGGTCATTGGATCCTAAATCGACAGATATCTAGGTTTTATAGGGAGAAGTCTGGAAACGTCTTTCACAAGAAAAAAAAATTTAACGGCGACGAACCCAAATTCTGTGATGAAATCAGAAGTATTACTGATGGAGCTGAATTCAACGAACCGTGTGTGGCTCCTGTTTCAACTTTTTTCCGTCAGAAAATCAAATGATGTTTTCACATCTGCAGTATGAGTCCCCTTTGATTCCTCGAAAAAAAGCCACCATTGCTTGAGGGGTGTCCCTTATAGACACCCGGCACCCAAAATTCTCCGCCAGTGTGTGTATCTCTGAGCTACAAGGGGCCAGTAACAATTATTTTAACGGGCTAAAGACGGTTGGTTCTTGAGTAAAATGTTCCGTGAAAACGTGACACCATGGTTGTGTTAGGCAATCTGGTACCACGAGAGTATCACGAGCTTCCTCAGAAATGTTTTTTTTTCCGGAGGATTCGTAGAATTAAGAAGAATAGGGGAAAGGTGAAAAATAATCGCGATTTCCATCTTATTGGGAACGCGTCGATTGCTGAAACTTCTGGGCCCCAATGGGAGCAATTAAATTGGGCTTTACGCATTTTTTCTAGACGCGAATAAATAGATTACTAGAATTTCAAGGACATGAACATTTTTTTACACATCCAGCGTTAGTTCCCATTCAGTATCTATATTTTTTATACGAGATATCGATCGGCATCTTTATTCCAGCTTGATGCAATATACGGAGCAATGACTCGGATCTAGCGGTCAGTCTTCGATTTTTAGGGATTTATCGAGCAGTTCTCTTTCTTCTTCGTTCTTTATCCTTGATGTAATCCAGATTTTCCAACTAGCGAAGCTAGCCCAGAATGAAAAACGAAACCCTAAATAAGCTTGGTAATTATGCAGTACGAGGATGTTTCCCAAAAACGACGAGAAATTTTTCTTCGCCATGATGTTGTTTATTCCATTATAGTAAGTGATACTTCGTCGGGAGAAGCTGACATTTCCCATTAATTCCATCCGTAATGGGGTTTTGAAGTTTCCAGAAACATGTAATATTTCGACGCCTCGCTGAACAGCTACGTGTTTCCTTATAGATAGCGTATTATGAAAGTAACGATGTATATGTTTTGATTTCGTGACCACAGCTGTCCTGTTTCCGGAAACAGGTAATATTTCGACGCCTCTTGTTTGTTGTAGCTAAGCAGCTACGTGTTTCCTAAGGGCCAACCCACACAAACAAACCCAAACAAACTCCCCAAATCGAAATATTTAAAAATTCCCTATTTTATCACGTGTTTCCGCGAACTTCAAAACCCCATAACTTATGGAATTAATGGAAAATGTCAGCCTCCCCCGACGGAATATCACTCAATATAATGGAATAAACGAGGTGACGGTGAAAAAAAAAAAATTCCCGTCGTTTTTCGGAAAAGTCCTTATACTGCGTAATTACCATAAGCTTCGCCGATGGGTTGTCTTCCAAATCTTAAGTCTCTCTTTGTCAACATGCGCTTCGGGTTTCTTATCGATGTTGGGACCGCGTCTTGATGCGCTGATGCGGGGAAACAGCTATTGTCGACTCGGCCGAATTTAAATGCGGATCGTTAAAAGCGTCTTCCGGCCCTGTGTTCTTTCCGTAATTATTGGAGGTGGAGATGCGATGTTCATCACCGACACGTTTCCTTTGTCCTTGCATCGATATTCATCAAAACTGTAATAAACCCGCTTGAGGTTATGTTCTTTTCCGCTTAGTAATTGCGTGCGTATCTCGTAATGAACCACGCTGTTGTGTGGAAATAATCTCGGGTTTCTCCGCTTAAAGAGTAGGCTCGACAAATCTGGGGGTGCATTCATGTCCCACTTTTCCTGTCGGTTCGTTGCCGCATAAAAGGAAGGTACTCGAAAGGGTTACCTTGACAACATGTTGGGCTTCTTATTTCTAATTCGCTATCTTCGGACTGTCTCACGACTCGATCGGATAGAACTTCGAAATTTATCTTTATATTTTTGCATTTTACATATACTTTTTTGCGTGTCATCTTCTTCGCTCGATTTTTAACTATGTTTTCCCATTTTCGAGCGTAGATATAATTCATTTATAAATGATTGAATTTAAATATAAAGTGAGTTAACTAATACGTACTGTATCATCAAGCACAAGGAGCGTAATAAAGAATCGAAGAAGCTGACTGTGGATCATCGCCACCAATAACGGAAAAACGCCGATTTTTTTATTTAAGCCTCTAAACGTGTGGTCATCAGTATGGAGTAGCGCTACTAAGTGTAGTAATTTCGAGGACGAGGCATGGATACAATAATACAGCTGATCTGTTCTAGTTTCGATTCATCAAAAACTTTTAAACTATTTCCGACTGAAAAAACCTTTAGTAATCCGTTTAAAGAGTAAAAATATTAATATCAATAATTTAAAGCCCAGAACATCGACTGAAAAAAAAAATCGATACCGCTATTTGTTGAAAATCAAAACGGAGTAACCTCATGAACAATCGGTAAAAAACGATTTGCGCACCTTTCTTTCCTGACAACTCTACGAGTTCTGTTATTCCTTTTAACTAGCTTATTGCGAACATGAATATTATATGTCAATGTTAATATATACAATATATTTTAATGCCCACAACAAACAAAAAAGCGAAACGCGCCAATAATTGTTTCCCCACTGTCCATAAATGAAAATATGAAGAAAGTAATTGTTTCTCCGCGAACACTTTTTTTCCACAAAAACAAACAATTTCTATTTTTTATGTCTCCGATGTCTCTTCCCAGGTCCGATTTATAGCAATCTGATCCATGATTAAACATATGCATTAACAGATGGAAAACACATATCCAATACGGTGTTAAAGATTTGTGCAAGTATACCGTATGTATACAAAAAAGTTCGCATGTAATGAGAACACGCTCCACTGATCGTCAATGTGATCCGGCATCCAAGGACGCTCTAGACCGGATGTAGACTTGTGTAGTCTCAGCTTTTGCCTACCGCCTACAATATTTATACCATATTGTATACGGTCGATTTTGTCGATCTCAGTCACACGCTCTCCCATCTCCTATATCACGAAAAAAGCATTATACAAAATAACAAAAGAACGACTTTTAACGCGTCTGACCCTCTTAATCTTTTTGAATTCTGTTAGCCCCAATGATCAGAGACCGCAATACCAATAAATAATCGTTTTTTTTCAGCGACTGTTTATTTCATAATTGTGGGAAGATTTAGCGAAAACACTAATCAATTGGAGACTCCTCGGTTATTATTATTTATGAACGATTAGGATAACGATACGGGTAGACAAAACATATCACTGTTTTTTTCAATTGAGTTCATATATTATTTTAATAAGTTCCTCTTCCAAAAGTGGAAAGGATTGTACACATTAAGTCGTAATCATACTTTTTAGCAAAGTTTTTTTTACTCTGGCTTCGTCGTTGGAGAAGGTCTGCGCGCAGAATTCGATCATAAAAGGGCAACATGCAAGTTTCTAATTCGCACAATTTTCGTGACCACCCGTCGCAACTGTCGTTTTGTGAAGAAAAAAATTGCTGGATGTCTTAATATTCGTGAAAAGAACGGCTCTTATAACATTACCTGCAAATTCCAAACCAAGCAAGCAACGACCGTTTTTAATTTATGAAAACAAATTGAGAGCCTATCTCAAAATTTGACCATGTTAACGGGGTCATCCCATGTATTCCATGTTTTGTTTTTTTTTTTTATTTTTTTTACACGAACCATTAAAACACACTATCTCTGAATTTCTAAAAAAAATCCTTATTTTATTAAGCAATACTGACGCGCATTCTTCACACGATTCGGCCTTTGCGCACCATAATTTCACTAATCTTTAAGTGCATTCATTCGAAGTCAATACCCTCAAGCTGTATTCACTAGTCGATCTGAGAACAATTATGCGATTAATTCTCGATATTTTCAGCGGAGGTTACTAGGGTTACATAAAACAGCTGTTTTCAAAACTAGGCATGATAAAAATTGAAAAAAAGTTAATGTTTACATAAACTTTTATTTTTTTTACCAAAACCTAGGAAAAATTTTCCAAAAAAATATTGGTTTCGAAAAAAACTGTTAATTCGTTTTTTTTCCTTATAAAAAGTATTAGTTTCGCGAAAAACTGTTAATCAGTTTTTCTTCCAAAAAAAGATAAGTTGTGAAAAAAACTGTTTTTTGTAACCCTAATAACCTTCGCCGAAAAAATCGCGTAAATGTTCTCAGATCAAGTAGTGTATACAACTTAGGGGTATCAACTCTTGAATTATACAATTAAATATGAGTGAAATTATGGTACACAAAGGCCAAAACGTGTCAAAAATGGGTCACTATTGTTTTCTGAAGTGTTTCACAAATATTCTACGAAAGAAATCGAAAGTTTGTTTTTTTAATTTTTCGAATTTTTTTTCTTCTCAAATTTAGAAAGTAACTAGAGCAATGTTGTGACAAAAGTCGAAAAAAAATTGACCCCTTCATTTTGATGATCATTACATGATGTTTAGGAACAGTACCTGTTTCTTTAATTGTTTTATAAAACTTTGAACAATCGGTCCGGAAAAGCGGTTCAAAGGATCAATTTGAAAATGTTCAGGGCTATTGGAGGTACATTAAGCTGAAAAAAAACCTCACAGCAATAGTCTTTCTATCAATATTTGTAAAGTAATAGTAGATTTACTGAAAAACAATAAAAAGTTATTATTTTGTACTGTTTTCGAATTAATGTTAAGGGTGAAGCATATTTTTTTCTCAAAAGTAAACGTAATTCTCTTGTAGGAAATTTATTCAAGTATTCAAAGCTGCCCTTCAATTCCCTGTGCGATCATTGGCTGCTGAGATATCGTCGATCAAAGACAAAAGGATCTTTTTTCATTCAAAGATGGATATCTCGTCAAAAAATTAACGTAGA
Source organism: Ophion obscuratus (assembly GCA_964007375.1). NCBI lineage: Eukaryota > Metazoa > Arthropoda > Insecta > Hymenoptera > Ichneumonidae > Ophion > Ophion obscuratus. The sequence continues at coordinate 44,421,965 of OZ023321.1, read as the reverse complement.
GAGACAAAAAGAAAGAAATTGTAGCTAGATAAATACGCTAAGTGTTCCGTGCATTAATTTAACTTTTAAAAAATCCCAAGCTCGTGGAACCTTGAAAAAAAAAACAAAAAGACGTAAAAACATTTTTTCTCGCGCTATTTCTTATGATTGCGCGATAACCGTAGCTCACAAAAACGTTTTGCTAAAAAGTCTCGAAACTAGAAACTTTGAGCTTCAAAAGTCCTTCTTTCATCTTGGTACGTACATTTTTCACAAACATACAGCGCTTCTAAAATGCTAAAAAAAAATGAAGAAATGTTCTATACTTTTAATTTTTTATAATAGTGTAAAAACCCAAACAAAATGATACTACACTCAGATAAAATTTAAGTCAGGCTATAAGTACTGATTTCCGAAGTATAATCCACGAAGAGCGAGCATATACGTCCGGATGTAAAAAGGTACAATACAAAACACAAAATATTTTGAGTCCGTTAATTCGAAATGCAGATAAACACGCGGTAAAGGTCGGGTTTCAACTGCCCCGCTGCGCGCTTACGTGTGCTCGAGCGCATCACTCGAAATAAAGTTGATTATCAAAAAGGTAAGCATTGCAAATCAGCTGTTTCTTTGAATATTCGATGAAAACCCGTTCAAACTATGTATTACATTTTAAACCAATGTGGTAAAAATGGGTAAAAAAAGGTGGCTCGATATTGCGACCCGCTCGATTGGAAATGAGATTTTTTGAAGAGTTGATATTTCACGTTATTTTTTAGCAAGAATTAAACAAAACTCCATAAAAGAGCAATGCATATTCGAATTCTACATACCTTAAAGAATACTTTCCATCAAGCCACATTTGAATCGAACACACCAAGCATTAACTATTCACTTTTAAATAACTACAAATACTTCGGAGCGACTGCGTCTGCCGCGCACCGTTCCGAAAGCGTTACTTCGGGCTGATGCTCAAGAGCAGATGTACACCGTAAAAAAATTCTGTATAAAAATTAATACACAAGTGTAGGAAGTTTTTATGCGGATACCGCTTATGAAATTTCAGATACGATTTTGAAAATCCAAAACAGGTTATTTTAAAAATGAAAGTGTAGGTCCGTAATATTAATATACTTGTGCGTGTGAAAAATAATGCACGTGTAAAGAAATAATCACATCCAAGTATACTGAAATTAAGAACCATTTGCTGATATCAAAATACGAGTGTATATTAAAGTCAAGAACCATTTGCTAATATCAGCATACGGGTGTGTATTTATTTCACGGAAACAAAGTATTACCTTTAATGTACACTGTAAAAAGCTTCTGTGTAAAAATTAATACACAAGTGTATGATGTTTTTATGCGGATGCCGTTTATGAAATTTCAGATAATATTTTGTAAATCCAAAGCAGGTTATTTTAAAAATAAAAGTGTAGCTCCGTAATATTAATATACTTGTGCGTTTGAAAAATAATGCACGTGTAAAAAAATGTTCACATCCATGTATATTGAAATCAAGAACCATTTGCTGATATCAATATACGAGTGTATATTAAATTCGTTCGTATATTAAGTTCGTAAAATTCAATTCTTTGGTGCCTTAAATGTAGTGTAAATTTAATATAATTTTCACACTGTTTCATGTGATTTTCATCAGCGTTTATGAATTTTTTTTTTAATTCCAGTTTCGCACTTTTAAATAAATCTGTTGTGATCATGCATTGTACGTATCGTAAAATTCAGATTCACATATATTATATTTTTCAGGCTGCTGTAAATAAATTTCAAACTTGTTTTGTATTTTCAATGCTCTGTTGTTTATAGTTGATTTATTATACATCTGTAGTAATTTTCAATTGAAGAGACGGGTTAATGCAATACATTTTCCACAAATTTACAAACTTGTCTTTGAAATTCCATGTTGCATCTATTAAATTCTATATCCACGTTAGATTTTCATGTTCCTGTTTTAAATTTACGATACAAGTGTTTCAAATTTAATTCCTGAGTTCCTACTACTACTGAGACCAATCTACTGAGTTCGTAAAATTTAATTCCTTTGTATCTTAAATGTATTGTAAATTTCATATCATTTTTTACAGTGTAGAGATTTACCGTTTTGGCCTTTCAGCATAATATGCGGCAGTCATCCTTACAACATTGTAGGGTCATTTTCCTGAAAAAAAATATTGAACTTTTTCGATTTTGTGACGTTTTTCGAGACTTCGAAACACTGTGCGACGGCAAAGAAGATAGAATGAGTGAAATGGCGCTTTACCGATGTGTCCAAGTCCATGGAGCGTAAAGGAAAAGAAAAGCGCAGTACGTCGAGGCGCTCTAGCGGGGCAGGTCAACATGCCAGCGAGCAGACTGGGCACGAACGTCCTTGGATGGCCGCGCAACGCTACCTTCGTGTCGCTTAACACCAACACTGGAAAGTTACGCTGTATACCCGCGAATGTGCTCGACCGAACAACGTAGCGCAGTAGCGCGCCTCGCTATGAACAGCAGGTCCCCAGAAAACGCTGGTGCTATTGCTGTAGTGCTTTATCAATCACATTTTCTTTTTTTTTACAATACAAAGCGTTGCCCGTCGGTGCCTTCCAATAGCCGATTAGATATCGTATATAGGATCATGATAAAAGAATTCAGACATCTTTCAAACGAAGCGACGGGTACCTTGTGGATAAAACTCTAATGTACTTTAAAGGAACGGTATTGCACAAAGGAAAAGAGAAACTGCGAAACTTCAACGTAAAGCAAAACTTCATACGTAGAACTTCATAGATCTACGACCGATCGCCGGCCGTTTGTCAAAGTTTTGCACTAATATGTATCGAAGTAACGGTAAGACATCGAAGTTTAAAAAATGTAAGAATGTGTTCTTACGGGAGGCACCTGTACACAGTAATACGTGTAATATACATGAAAGGGAACGTTTTTTCCTACTCATGCTGGATATCAAAATATAGATCCTTCTCTTATGTTCTCATCCAGTCCCTCTATCTGATTAATTAGTGATTTGAAAAAAAATAGAAGAACGAGAAATATGCTGTTGATTGGATGACTAACAACAAGTGCTAAAGGCGTAACTTTTTTTTCGAAATTTTGTGTCAGTTCACACAGAGATCCTTCCCGAAATACTCTTGGTAGAATACGAAATAATTGGTAGAATAGAGTTTATGGGTGTTCCTCTAAAATCAGTTTCAACAGTTGTTTTAATTGTTTACAGTACGCAGGTTATTTCGAAAACAAAACGCCTCGAGACACGGGAATAGAAAAAATCTCTGCAATGTTTCTCCTCGACGGTTAGGAAGGAAAGATTCCTATAACCCGCAAAATTCTATACGCGAATCACTCCGCTATATGCGACCATGAAGAAAAGTCTTTAAGATTTCGAAAAAAAAATACAAGTCGATGCTAAACGTTCCTTACGACCCTCAGCTCCAATGATAAAATATTAGGGGCTTCCATTGGATCCCGCTGTTCGGCTGTAGGTGTTTTATCCTTTAGTACGTAAAGATATCCCTTATGTCACCTCGAAGGGTGTTCCTGTGCCACTTACTTTTATCCAATTTGAATAAGAAGTGCAGCCAAAACTCACCGATTGCTTACACAGACCTATGGTGAGACCGTACATCCAAAACTATGTGTAGAGATTGGTTTCAAAGACTCAAACATGGCGATTGTGACCCTTATGGAAGCAACAATCAGGTTGGTCGACCATATTTAAGATGTCGCGTCACAAACTTTGTCAAATGGAAACTCTTCTCAAACAACCAAAAGGATTGGCCCAACGACTTAATTTCGAGGAGTACTATATACTTACATATACCAATCTACCCCCGACGTTTGAATGCCACTGGAAAGATACAGAAAGATTAAAAACGGCTGCCACTTGAGCTGAATGAGAATGCCATTGCGAGTTTACTAAGCATCACCAATCATTTGCTCGCGAGGCACATGAATATAACTTTCGTTTGGCGTATTATGCCTGGGAATGGAAAATGGACTTACTTTGACCATACAAAATGCAAAAAATCATGGGATTATCCTGCCCAACCATAAAAATTGACACTGAAAAGGATATCCATAGTCACAAAGCCATGCCGTGTATCTGATGGGCTATGGAGAGGGCAGTGCTCTACGCGCTCCCGAAACTCAAGAAAAAAGTCAATATCGAATGTTATCAACAGCAGGTGGATCGCTTGAACGATAATTTAATTGAAAAAAGGATACCTGTAGCATCATATCACTGGTAGGTGATTCTACTGCACGACAACGCTTCCCGTGAAAAATTTTCCGGCGCTTAAGATGCGGCCGACGCTTGGTACGATATTCAGCACCAACCTCTAATACCCGGTGTTGGCCCTTTATACGGGCCAATGATTTGGCAATGATTCTGCCAGTGGTCATTTGAAGCATGGCAAACCAATGAACCCCCAACCTTGGGCCAAATATCGATTACCAACAGTCAGCCAAATATCGGCTCCCGGTGTTGGCCCCGAACATGGGCCAATCGGTTGATCATGGGTGTGACAGTCTCGAATTGAAGCTCGGCACACCATCGAAGAGCCAACGCTGGGCCAGTACTAATTAATGACCGTCGGCCAATTGTCGGGTCGAGCGCAGGCCCTGAGTCTGAGCCAATCGGTTGACCGAGGTTTTGCCAATGCTTATTTTTAGCATGGCAAACTGACGAATTGCCAATCCTGGCCCAACACCGGCTTTGAACGGTATAGTCCACACATATATACGAGAATGCTTTTTTACGCATATTATTATTATGTATTTTTTTATTATCGCTGCACGCAATTTTCTACGTCCTGTGATTTAAAAAAACTCATAATTATTGTTATCTGAAATTCACTTTGTTAAAAATAAAATTGATTTATATTAAAGTTTTGTGGTGTATTAGAAAAATGCCGAGTTATTATGATAGTATTAAGAAACGTCGAGTGTTAAAACGACGACAAAAATTAGGAGACTGCACAGCAGGTTAGGATCAGAGGCAACGAAACAAAAAGACAAGTAGATAGTGAAACAAATGTGGAAACATTCCACGAATAAGTGATTGTGCATAACGATATTAGTGAATCTAATTATTCTTTCAGTGAGCAATCATCGAGCACAGAAGCTTGTGAATCTGATCGATTGTTGGTTAAGCATTGGGTTGTTTTGACAGCCATACACTGGGCCAATGGTAGCCCGAATATTGCGCCTCCAATACGAAGCCGACCTTAGCCCTATTATGGGCCGGTGATCACGCCAATCGTCAGCCAATGATCGTGATCTCTTCAGCCCAATGTTGGGCCAATACCCGGCCAACTGTCAGGATTTCCGGTAAGCCTACTATTGGCCAACCGTACATGCCAGCGTTGGGCCGAAGAGATCACTGCTACCGTGACTGAAGCCGGTAGTGCCGCCGTTCATCGGCCAATAGTAGGATGTGATTGGCGAGACGCTGGCTCGAGGTTGGGTCGGTTGCTTCGTTTTTCACGGGATTAGACCTACGTTCCATTAGCTGTGGAAAAACCACGGTTGGAGCTGCAATGACAGGTTCTCCCTTACCCAACATATCATCCGGACTGTACCTCAAGTGATTGTTACTCGTTACGCCCGATGCAACTCCCTTTCGAAAATACACACTTCCGTAATTATGAAGAATTTCATAAATGAGTAGATGAGAAGATAGCGTTAAAAGACAGGGCATTCGTTCGACGTAAGATTCAGCTTTCGCCAGTGAGGTAGGAGAAAGTAGTAACATCCGACAGAAAATACCTTGATGAATGTAATCCAACAAGTTTTTGCCAAATAAATGTTTATAAAACACAACAATAAAAAACATTCGAAAGCATTCAATGCAACCACTTAATAGTATATTGATGTCCTTTCTCATGCAATTCAAGCCAATGCATACTTTTTTTCCGCATACGGCTATTTTCGAAATGGCGATAAAGAAACGGAAGGCGATAACAGCAGGCGGAGATTGCCAACAGCAACATATCAATGTGTTGTACAGTGCACCACGCCACGCTGGCCTTACGTCATCGCGAGGCAGCTCAACCACCTTCACTTTCCTCTCGCCTCTCGCGGACGTTAGTCGAGCTCAGCGTACTCGGCTAACCCACAATAAGGTCAACTCTGTCTATCCGTTAAGTCTTGTAGATTACGTCCCACTTTGATCAGCGATCGATTTAAAAGTACTATATATACAGGATGTCTAAAAAAATGTCTGCATTTCTTTAAACGCCTTTGAGATGCGCAAACGAACTTGAGTTTTGCATTTATGTTCAAGAATAGCGGACTTTTTTTCCTCCACACCATGTACTCACCACCTTATTATTATTTGTGCTTCTGGAATACATCACGTCCACACGAGGTGTTTTCCTGTTTTTTAAATTCATTTTCCTGCACGCATTTAAAATACTTGGCATGAGTTGTACTCGGCCCGATTGATGAAAAATGCAACGAAGAATGAGTCATGGCAAAATGAAAGAAGATTGTTAATGTTTTAGTAATATCTTGGGAATATTCAACTATGTAATTAATGTTCATACATGGGTGGTACGTCTATGTGCGTGTGTGTGCGCGTGCGTGCGTGCGTGCGTGCGTGCGTGCGTGCGTGCGTGTGTGTGTGTGTGTGTGTGTGTGTGTGTGTGTGTGTGTGTGTGTGTGTGTGTGTGTGTGTGTGTGTGTGTGTGTGTGTGTGTGTGTGTGTGTGTGTGTGTGTGTGTGTGTGTGTGTGTGTGTGTGTGTGTGTGTGTGTGTGTGTGTGTGTGTGTTATATTAGTTCTGGTATAAACCCCTTGAAAAAGAACTTAATTCCAAATTCATATACATATATGATCACATGCGGGGACGAACATGATATTTTCGTAGACACAAAGGTACAAACGGGTGCTGGATCCGATTTTGACGATTCCGTACAGGTGTTATCAGGAGAACTTTATTTATCAATTCTTAAGGAGTCTTCTCACTTTAGACGCTAAAAAAGGCTATTTTCATGATTATTATAAATCGATTTATATTATCGATATTGATATAAAAGTTGTTACACTTAATAAATATACTTTCGAAATACAATTTAAAAAGTTTTATTATTTATTTAAGTCACTATTTATAGACGAAAATGGTAGTTAAAAAAGGCAGGAGGGAAATCTCGGAGGGATCAACCGAAACAAAAAAATCAAACGGTTTTAGATTCAGTATGTTAATGGCTATAGCACATATCATACCATTTTTTATAAATGCAATAATAACAAAATGGCGGACATTTTTAGAGAAAAAATGGGTTTTTTCGCCGTTTTCGGCAAAAATAGTAAATATCAAAATTGAAAGAAAAACCTAGATCTGCGCTATAGCTATAGTTGTAGAGAATATGTCGTTAAAATTTCATAAGGATCGGTTCAGCAGTTTCGAAGATTTTATTAACAAGCCGTCGAAAAACGTTTCGAGGAAAACGCGTTTAAAGTTTTTTTGGGTTACATAAATAGATAAAAAGGTTTTTTTAAACGTATTTCGAAAGTGTAGTTATTAAGTGTAGTAACTTTTATATCAATTTCTATAATAAAAAACCTATCAGAAAAAATCATGGATATAGGTTTTATAGCGTCTAAAGTGAGGACACCCCTTAAAAGTGTTTGGACGGACGGCTGAAAATGTAACAGACTTGCACGGAAATGTACATTTGAATAACGTTAAAAATATAGGTAGGCATTGTGTGCGTACTATTACGCATTAAAGCTATTAATAAGTCGATAATTGCTGGAAGATAGTTAATTAATGCTGAATGCAAATTTGAAATTTATATAAGAAATCTATATAGCCTGGAAGATGGAAGCCTCGGCATTTCCACGATACTCACCCCCCGCGCTTTTGATTGCTATAATTTCGAGAGACTTTTTCTCATAGAAAAAATTGACTTATCATAATAAATCAAAAAGCATTCTCTAGGTCTACCAAAATCCTTCTCCGAAATCTATTTAAAACGCCTAAATCGATTATGAGAGACTGTGTTATGGAAGACCTAAAAAAGGTGAATAACGCCCATAAAAATTGAATTTGCAGATTCTCATTACGTTGAAGTGATTGAAATATGTATTTCTCTGTCTGTTAATGTGTGTTTCTGTTCAAATGCTGTGCATCTTAGCCACAATTCACAAAATGAATGACCCCCAAAATAGTCCCAGTATTCCACTATCCATAAATAATGCCGTAACTATACTTAAGGCAGTAGTCTGGTCTAGAGCGAGATTTTTGACGTCATTTTTGGGTTGGAATAACTTTTAAACCGTTCACGTTGTCTTGATGCAATTTTACATATGTATTTATTGTTCCTTTGAGAAAGTATCTACATTAAAAATTATTTTAAATATTTTCATGTAGTTTTTTAATTTTTTAAAAACTTGGTCCGCCGAAAACTGCCTCAATCGGCGCCCACTCTGGGTGATGTTGTATGCATCTGAAAAAAATATATATATTCTCAATCTGTATGAGTATTCTGAGCACTGGTAGCCGAATTGGTACTTAAAAAAAATGTTGTTACAAAATGGCGGCCTGTTAAACTTCGATTAACGATATTTCATACATTTTCGAGTATTCGACGAGTTATAAAATGTGGGCAAAATTATTGTTCGACTCAATTCTGCTACCAGTCCTCAGAAAGAGGCTACCGAAGGTATGAGCAAAATTTGAGCTCGATCGGTCATTTAGTTATCGAGATATCGTGGGCGCCGATTTGAAAAACATAGGTCTGACACAAACGCGTCCAAAGTTTTGATACCGGGAGCGCGCAGCTGCTTCCCGACCGCGCGGCTTGTTTATCATTTCTATAACTCTGCTAATTTTTGAAATATCAATAAACGGTTTTCACGAGCGTATTAAGAAAGCTCTAAGGAATAATAAAATGAAGAAAAAAAATCGATTTTGTCAAATTTCTGGACCAGACTACTGCCTTAAGCCATAGCCATAAAACATAAGAAATGACTTGTCATTTCTCCTTTATGATATGCATAGCAATATAAATACTAATTTATACATCAAAATTACTAATGTAAACCGATGTATATGTTTTCCTGAAAATTGATACTTGGGCCCCATTAGTACCAATTCACATATATATATATATATATATATATATATATATATATATATATATATATATATATATATATATACAGTCTTGATAAAAACTATTAGGCACCCTGCACATTTTTTACCTGGACATAAAATTGAATATCTCGGCGAAAAAGAATCGTAAACCAATTTACCAAAAGGAGTTTTGAAGCGGAAAAAGCCAGTTCCATTTTGCTTTTTTATTTTTATTTTTGCGAGTATTTTGTACCCCGTACGTCATTTTGAACATGCCGGCAATATCGCTTGCTGGACTTTGAAAAATGGCAATCTCACCATTTAGTGATAAGATCTTTGAAAAGGACAGCGTTAGCTTTAGTTTCGTTTTTTTTTAATTGTTGAGATTTTTTTCGCAGAGTTATGTAGTTGTTTCTTAAAAAAGCAGCAGGTTTCCGAAAAGCCAGCATCATGCGGCGTAACTTGAGAACTTTGAGGTTAGGAATATTTTTTCTAAGGAGTAAAAACTTGTATTCTGTTATTTTGAGGGCACTACATTTGTTTTATTGTTTTCCAAAATTTGTTTGCATTCCTATTTTTGGTTGGTAGTCGAAGATTTGTCTCATAAATTTCTTGCCGTTACTTTGAAACAAAGATGTTTTAGGGGATAGATCGAGAGGAGAAAGAGAACATAATTGAATTTGTACGTTGCGTTGTACGAATCAGATGACGTTTTTCGTTGATTTTTAAGAGTACTTCTCACTAATATTCGATTCTGCCGAAGTGTGGTTACTTTGTTCCTCCCGATCTCCTTCGATTAGACTGACTGACAGTTTTCCTTCGTTTAACTCCATATAAGCTATCGTTTTTTAGTATTTTTTTAGACTCACGAATATGATCACGCGGTTTGACGTAGAATTGATATTTTGCGCGTTTTCTTTATTGGTACAAACATTTTACGCAGATTGACGACGTGACAAGAAAAGAACTCTAAAAATCGTGTTTTCAAGAGTTACACGTTACATTGTTGCTTCTCAAGTAATGCTTGGTAATACGACTTTGCTTCGGGACACTAGAGGTCAACGACTCTGTAGAAAATTACTTGTACGGACAACGTTAACGCGTAAAATATTAATTCTACGTCAAACTACGAAAATCATATTTGCGAGTCTCAAAAATGGCCAAATAAACATGAGTTCAGTCTGGTTAAACATATGAAAATTCAAATGATGTTTGAAGAAGGGAAATCCCTGAATAAGAATTGTGAAAAAATTATAATGTGTTTTAAAAATTCTATTATATGCCTTTTCTCCTCTTGATATTTTCATTAAAACATCTTTGTTTCAAAGTAATGGCAATAAATTAATGAGACAAATCGTCGACTATGAACCAAAAAAGCGATAGAAAGAAATTTTGAACAAAACATCTTTTAAAAATGTAGTGACTCCAAAATAAGAAAATACAACTTTTTTACTCCTTTGACTAAATATGAAAAGGCAAAACCAATCTGGTTTTGTCCGCTTCAAAACGCCATTTGGTAAATAGATTTACGTTTTTTTCTGCTTAAAACTTACAGGGTGCCCAATACTTTTGATCAACGTATGCATTATGGACATATCATTTATTATGTATGCTGTTATTATGTATTATATCATTCAGGCTATATGCATTATGGACATATCATATCATTCATATGGCATTCATGTAACAGTTACAAAACTGTTAAATGAAGTGTATATACTCTCCGTTATTATGCAAAACCCCGAACCCCTGAAAAGTCAAGATGACAGGAAAAATGCATATTTGGTTCCCAGTTGATTCTATAAGAAAGTAGCTCTGTAGTGGCAGATTCTCTCAGGTCGTTGTCCAAGTGAATTTTTTTCTTCGACTTGTTTAATTTTTTTCATTGCTCAGCCCTCTAACAACCAGAGTGACCATATCTCCCAAAAATCAGCCGAAGAACAGTACATATATGGTGGAATTTTTTCTCGATCTTACAAACAATCAAACAAGTAGACTTTCTGATTTATAATTTATCCTTACAAACAGTCAAACAAGTAAACTTTCTAATTTGACGTTATTTCTATATTATTTATAATGTAGAAATTCTCTCTCTCTCTCTCTCTCTCTCTCTCGCTATTTCACACTAGCTCCCTACTGTTTACTGACCCGACACTTTTTAATTGGCGTCATATGCCATATTCTCGATCATATTGGATTCTATACACCGCCGTAAATCCATAGCCATAATGTCCAATGTACATCACAATGCAGAAGTAAAAGCGTTGATGCATTGGGAAAATAGCCAGGGCACGAAGCGTTATGGTATGATGAGCACATTTACGCAATAAATGACCGAATCGTTGGGAAGCCGCGAACGTAGCGTAACTGCACGAAATCTCGTATTTGTACTGCTAGTCACAAATTGAAAGTACACGAAGGCGTTTGACGTACGCATTAAAGATGCGGGAAAATTCACGAGGGAAACAAAGCTGCTTTGAAAAACACACCGAGTAGACGACTTTTCTGAATCATCACGGGAATAGCGTAATTTTTTAAGGAACTAGGTTGACAATGTAGTGTATGAATTTTGTCAGGTTTTCTAATTACATACTTATTCGGCAAATAAATTTGCGTATAATAACGCAACCTTTGGCATCCCGCTTATTTCGATAATGGATTTTTAAAAATGCTAATTGCTATTCTGCAAATGTATCACTTCTTACATAAATATCTTATACAAAGTTATATCGTGTCTCCCATTTTAATCTTATACCTGATTTATCTCTAAAAATAGTGAACTGATCAAGAATTAAGTTAAAAAAAAATTAGTTCCAAAATACAAAACGGTCACGTTAAGATGGCCAACATGTTTTTTTCAAATGGGAACACGACTTTTTTTCACTAAAAATGTTGTCAGGCCAAAAATAACAACTTCTGTAGGACATTTTTTTTTATAACGTTTTTCATTTTCAGAACACCATTTTGTACTATTTTAGCGCTATCCAGGATGTACTACAAGAAGGTAACGTTTTTAAGGTAATCCTATCGCCAGGGTTCAATCCATAGGATTTTCATAATTTTTTTAGCTTCACTTAATATAATAATGATTGTCTCTGAAAAATTTCATGGTCGGTTGTCGACATAATTACAGAGGAAAAAAATATTAAAATTTCGTGTTTTTGTACAGGAATTCCGAGATGACATATAAAAATTCAATTTCTGGTCGCTACAAAAGTGTATATAAAAGTCGAAATCCGTCAGATTCTTTAAAATAATTAGATTTACATACTCAACACTTGTAGTACTCCAATGCTCTCAGAAAAAATTACGCTTATTTTTATGTAATATGACCTAATTTTTATTTTTATGTAATATGACCTAATTTTTATGTAATATCAAGTTTAATTTGAACTTCCGGTATTGGATTTATCACCCCTTGCTACAATAAAGAGACGCGACAGCAAGGCAACAGCTGACTGTTGCCTTGCTGTCGTTCAATTCACTCATTCGAATTCATTTCACTCATTCGAATTTCCACACATATTTCATTTTTGACCGACATATTTCGCCGACACAAATTTTCCACGCTTTTTACCAGTCGGGGCCCGAATGCAATGCTTTATACTGCCCGCACCTGACATTGTTTTGACAGATCGACGTTGCAAAGCATGGAGGTTAAAAGCTCGCCTGGTTCAGTAAAAAGAGATGGAGATAGAACCAATGTTGCCAAATATCAAACCTAGAAATACTGCGCGAATAGTTGGAATAACCATTTTTTTTCTTCATTTTTTCAATTAAATGTGAACATTCATTTAACAGTTTACACATGGAAAATTTTAGTTATTTCAAATTATTTTTTTTGCATATGTTAAAAATATGAATTGTACAAGCCTCAAGTATGATCATTGGTATGACTAGTGTGAAGCGATAGGATTACCTTACGTCCGTAGTGTAAATGTGCGTTTGTGTCGGTGTGAGTTTGTTTGTGTTTGTTTGAGTTTATTCGATAACCCAAACAAACGTAAACAAGGCTTAGGTCTCTGCAGCTCATCACTTCCGTTATCAAACAAACCCAAGTGTAGGTGTGCGTGCGAGTTTGTTTGGGTTTGTTTGATAACAGAAGTGACGAGCCGCGGAGATCTGAACCTCGTTAGGGTTTGTTTCGGGTGTCAGAAAAAAACCCAATCGAACAAACACGAACACTTACACTAGGGATGTTAAAGACTTTACCTTCTCGTAGGACATTCTCGATAGCACTAAAATAGTATAAAATGGTGTCCTAACCTAAAACTAATGAACTTTATAAAAAAAATTCTACAAAAGTCGTTACTTTTGGCCTGGTACATTATTTCGTGGAAAAATGTCATGTTCTCATTGTAAAAAACCATGTCGGCCATTTAACGTCGCCTTTTCGTATTTTGGACCAAAGCGGATTTTTTTTAACGTCCCCCTTTGAACCGTAAAAGTTTTACCTCACTCAATACTTGATCGCAGCAGTATTTTTCAAGATAAATCAGAATAATCCTTGAACAATGAAGGATTATAGTCGGTTGGATTCGAAAAGCGGTTACGAATTTGTTAATCTCCGTTTACGGCGGACAGGATCAGTGACATAAAATTACGAAAAATGAATGAAGAACTCAGCTGAAAAACCTCTAAATGTTGTATGGTGATAAACCCTTATGCTGAAAAGCCTGCGTAGAAAATATATAGCAATGAAAAGTTAAAGGTGGTTCCAGTAACCTTTTCGAAAAAAGGTGATTCGTTCAGTTTTATACCATAGATAATGCGGCAGATATACAGCGTTTCCAAAAAATGTTCTTCTGTGGATCGTGCCGCGGTTCATCACATTTTTCCTTGCACTACAGTTCAATTGTTCTTTACACGGTAGTCCCTTGAACGCTGACTTCTACATCGACGTGGCAAAAAAGCAATTTTTCAAAATGCAAAAAATCGAATACCAGAAACTATTGTTCAAAAACTAATATTGATTCGTCATGTATGCATCCTACACTAGCACCTGTGCCCATTTTCAAGCTCCTTTTTTGATCAATCAAAAAAGGCACGTACGATGACCAGCTAAATTTGTCGAAACTGACGGATGTAACATGTGTTTTTATGCTCGTACCGTTAATTATTATCTAATGTCCGAATACGAAAATGCATTTCATTCTGTATTGCAAACATTTGTCCTAGTTACCATGCTCATAGGACAAAATGACCTTTGCAGAATAGAACTAGCATTCGTATTAATTCGTTAAAAAAAAATAATCCCGAAAACCAGTTGAAGAATTTATAAGAATAACCAACGAATTATAGGATATATGTACATGTTGCAGTTAAGAAGTTTCGCGACAATTGGTGAAGTGTTACCATTTGATTCAAATTTATACACAGCATTCTTTCTCATATACTGAATGCACCCTCGAAATTTTAAATCGATTGTGTACACCGTTTCTATGAAATTTCCAATTCAAATTAAAAAAAAAAACACTTTTTAACATAGGGAGATGCCTACGCTCATCGCTGAATGGCAGTTTTGCGCACGAAATAGTGTGAAAATTGTTAAAAAATATTATAAAAAACTATCAAATCACTCGGTATAATATAACCATTTCGTCATCAGTGTCGTAATATGAAATACTCCATCCGGAAAAGTGTTTTTTAAATTGTACATTTTATAAAAAGAGTGTAATCGGTCCATTTAAAATGTCGAGGGTGCATTCAGTATATGACAAAGATTTTACTGTAGGTATACATTTGAATCAGATGGTAACATTTTGTCAAATGTCCCGAAACTCCTTAAAACGCGTATTCCCTAGTCAAAACTAATAAGTACAAACAAGCTCGTCTTAACTAGGAAACTCGTTCTAACCACATTAATCAGTTGAATGTTACAGTTAACCCTTTGAAGCATACATCTTTCCTTACGTGCAATCAGCTCAAAATTTTGTACCCGGGCGTTTTCGGGGTCGCTGATTACAAATCTGCACTCAAAATGTGGAAATCCAAGATGGTGGATCCGATATGGCGGACCATAAATGCAAAAATCGTTTGATGAAAGCGAAAGTTGGTACTCGCGGGTTTTCAGGGTCGCTGATTACAAATCTGCACTCAAAATTTGAAAATTCGAGATGGCGGAACCAATACGGCGGAACACAAATGCAAAAATTGTTTGTTTGGGTCATAATAATATATAAAATTATTTATATATTATAATTAATATATAAATATATTTTTATAATATATTATAATAATATATAATATAAAAAACATATAAAATAAAAAATTTAAAAAAAAGGATGGAGCTAGAAACTCGCTACGTCCTCGCCGTTAGCTCCGGGTAATGCTAAAAGCGTAATTCTATTACAAATTCAGTGTAACAGAATCAAGATATTGAGCAACTCCGACGTCTCAGTAATTTCAGTGAAAGCGCCGGTTTTGGTCCGCCATCTAGGATTCGCCATTTTGAATTTCTGGATTTTGAGCTCGAATTCGTAATCAGCGACTCAAAAAAACGTCTCTGAATTCATTTTTTGTGTATGGTTCACCTGCTAGAGTAGGCGCAATTACATTTATTGTCTAAAAAACGTGTTTTTTTGTACTGTAGTGATGATCAACATCCACAAAGGTCAACATAAGCCCTCAATAGTGATATTGTAGTAACAATTGATCTCCTAACATCCTAAATCCTAAACATTCGTCGTTATGCGCTAAAAAAAATGTATTCAAGAAAAACAGAGTGGAAGTAGGTGACATATCAGTATGCCACTATGCTTCAAAGGTTCAAAAGGCGTATTCCCTAGTAAAAAACGAATGCTTACTGAACGCCTTCGTTACAACTAGTTTTTCCTAGTAAAAGCTAGAATGTGATAATAAATAAATGTCAATGGTAGTTAGAACTCGTCGACTAACAGACAAAATCAAACAAGCCCTTTTAACTATAAACAACTCGCTCCAACGATATGCATCAGTTACAACAGTTCACGAATGAGGCCAACGTTTGGGTTTATTTAGGTTTTTAACGTAAATTTTGGTTTGCACTAGTAAAAAATAGTTGAAACGAAAACGTTCAGTCAGAACGAGTTTTTACTAGATAAAACGGGTTTTAACTATAACGTATACATATAAATGTCAAGTTGTCATTTTTCCACCACACCGAAATCTATTGTTGCCGCGTAATGAGCCCACTTCGTTACTTTCCTTGATGAGTACCGGCCGTTTGTCGTATCGACTAAACGACGTTGACCTGCTATTGTAGACGAGCCTTTGGCACACGACGAACAACCACAGCAGGCGAGAGTGTACCAGCTGTGCAGTTTGTGTGGGCGAATCACGATGAATAGTAGGTGGATATTTATGGGACGGGAGGAGGGGAAGGGTTCTCGAACGGTCGACGACGTAAAGAAAGGAGGGAGGAAGGGGCTGCGAGAAACGTAGCTCGGCTTCGCTGCGAAAAAGGCGCACGCGCATTTTCCGACTCCGAGGAGGTCCGCGAGTCGCTGCGCCATCTACCCACGGTATACACGTACCGCATATACTACGTATGAATTGTGCAGTGCAGAGCAATAGGGGGAATCGGATGTGCGAGGAGAGGGGGTGCGGAGGTGAATGACGCGAATGACGACGGACGTACAGTGGAAACTGGGAGCAACTGCGTACCAACTCGTAGAGCAGTGACGGAGCAAGCCAGACGGATGGAAGTACACAGGAGAGAAAGAAAGAAACGAAGCTTCGAGAGTGAAAACGCAAGGTGGCGATGGTGAGCGTCGACGCAAGAGAGCGAGAGAATATACTAGATACGGCGGCGTGCGCAACGCGCAACATTGCCGGGCGGCTCTGCCAGTGTCAGTTGGTTCGTCGCGGCGACTTGTCGCGTACTGTGATTTCGTTTCATTGAGAGCAAAAAAGGAAGGTAGTCGTACCCCGTGCGACGAATCGCGAATATTCGCAAATGTACCGCAGATCGTCGTGTATTTGAAAAATTCCGTACGAAAATCGTTGTAAACCGTGAGAGACGCCCGCGTTGTCGCGGTTCGCCTAACTTGGGGTGTGGTCTTTGATCGGCCGATATTTGAATAAAAACACTTTTGTTTTGCTTCGAAAAATTGTATTTTTTCCTCCACAACAGTCACCGATTTGTCGTGCCGGGCTGTCGTACAGCTTGCGCTGTCTTTTGCGACACGACCAGCCCCCGCGTACCATATGACATTTCCAAACGAGTGAAACTTCAACTCGGGGATTTTTTTCTTGTTTTTCCTTGCTGTTTTTCTTTTTCGTTTTCGAAAGAAAACAGGACAAACGTCAAAAGAAATATTGATCGAGTGCGCATGCTCGCACGCAGCTACGCGACAAGTGTTTTGACACGCGTTTGTTTGCACCGGTGAATTATATCCTGAGATAGAGAAGATCGAGTTATTCACATCGTGAGTATCGATTATTGAACTGGCAAAAGTGCGTTAGAAACTTTAACGAGCACGAAACGTCGACGTGATTCTCGAAATATCGACGTCTCTATCGATATATATATATATATATATACACGTAACACGCATGGGGGTGTAAATACGCATTTACACATGTACGCGTACGAAGGATCTACAATGTGGAGAGAAAAATAATTCCTGAGAACAATAATATATACCGAACGTCTGTGATCTTGCTTTCGATGAGACAGGAGAAGACAAGTGAGAAAACGAATAGGTGCATTATGGCGCACTGAATCCGTACATCCTCTCCCTCCTCTCAACCCTTTAGCATACGTAACGCCAGAGACGCTCAACTACGTCCTTTCGACGAATCGGAGACGAAGAACAAGACGTAAGTATTCCCCAATTAATCGATCGCTGCATTCATTTTTTCATCTTTTCATTCCTAATAATCGTATATATCTTGCAATCTTGCAATTTTCTGCTTCTGGAATAATATACTCAACACTCCGCGAGAGAGAAAGAAAAACTAAACTTCCGGCAAAGAGTAAGATGCGTGGGATTGGAAAAGAAAAACAAGCTACTCCAGCGTTGTGAAAACACAAGGGGTCACAGATCCCAAACCGCAATACCAACGTCGAGGTTTTCGTCTCTTTCGACCCTCATTCAATATCTGTTTCTGTTTTATTTCGAGCGGTAGTAAAAAACATTTCCTTATCTCAGATTTCAAATATCGCGCTACGATAAATCCATTTTTTTTGGTAGTAGTGTAAAAACACATTTCGTAAACAAGATATAGGAATAACCTCGAACGGCTTTCCCTTACACAAAATGATTATGTTTGTTCGACACCGATTCTAAACAAGATATAACGCCTATACTTCATCGAACATTTTAATTTTAAATGTCAGCGGCAGCCATACGGCGCACGTGTTTCTATGAGCTACATATGTCTAAGCATATTTGTTAGAGCCATTGAAGTTATTACGAATTCGTTCTTACGATTATACCAGACAAGAGTTCAAAGAGGTTCGAGCGTTAGCCACGATCTAATATTGAAAGAACATCAAAATATATGCTACTGTTTAGAATATACTGGGTCTGTACGATTTTTTTGAATTTTTTTCACCACAAAACACCATAGATAAAAACGTGTTTGAGGTATGTAATCTTACGTGCGGTTAGATAGGCAAGACTTTCATATTATGGTCAATGTAATTCTTTTTTGCTATTCAGCACCAAGATACACCATTTCTAATAACAGATTAACGCAAACTAAACCTTTGTAAACATTTCGAAAAGAAAAAACCCATCTTGCCCATCGCGAATCATATATACATATATACACACACACGCGCGCGCGCACACACACGCACGCACGCGCACACACACACACACACACGCACGCACACACACACACACACACACATATATATATTTAATATTGAACCATCAAGGTATGATAAAAGATTACGAATCTTGGCTGGCGAATGATGAGCATTGCTACCAACTTCTTCAATGTCCGCGAAGTTGCCGTATTTCGCCAACACTTAATATTAATAGAAATAATAAATAATTTTGTGACATAAATATAAATAGGCAAATAACTTTGTTATAATATACAATATACAATATACAGTAAAATTTATAATAAACAAATTTTATAATATTTTATCTAAAATATGAAAACTATTTTTCATAGTAATCATCGATAGTGTTGTACTTGTTCAAGTTGGTAGTAATACAAAAGTTTTTCTTATTCACGTAATACAATATAAAAATGCACAATTTTGCTCGTTAATAATATATTTAATGAAAAATTGACAACTACAGGATAAATGTATCCCTTGTGTGCATTTTGTTGAGGCCTAAACATTTTTGTTTTGAATAACTCGGTCGGTTGAGCTTATCATCTCGTTTCTGACACAATAAGGGTCGTGTAAGCATGTTTGGCCTTCCAAACTCGTATTTGATATCATTATAAAGCTAATTCGTATCATTATAAAGCTAAACTAGAGCTAAACTAAAGCTAATTAGTTTAGCTAAATGATACGCTAAAAGTATCATTATAAAGCTAATTCATCCTGCATATTAAGGGGTTATATACTGTGACGACCTGAAAATCAGGGTGCAAGGAAAAAATATATTTTTACGAAATAGGTAAGATGATGGAAAAATCGTTTGGACATTTAATGGTATGTACATTAGCAAAGTTGTGTACCAAAATTCCATTGAAAAAATATTAATGATAAATAAGTGATGACGCAGTGTCGTGGAGGAGCTTTGAACGCAAATTCTTTAAAATATCAAGTCCTTTTTTCCAAATTGGCTTAACGGATCTTTATATTTAAAAAATACGTTATGCAAGACACTAGGAATCTTTTTGAAGAAAAATTGTGAATCCCATTAATGGTAGAGGAGAGGGAGAGAATAAGACAATTTGTTCTGTACCGATGCAATTTTTTTCTGTAATATAGTTATATCCTGGCAGAAATGTCATGGTGGGCACGATAGAAAGAGGGAAGTCGGCTGGGGCCATAAGATGGGGATGAAAACTGGAATATGGTAGGGAGGTAAATAGAAGAAGAACCCCGCACAGGTCGAACAGGGTAAAAATTTAGTAATAACAATAACCAATACTTACATCCCGCGTTACAATATATGTTTGTGGAAATGATCAAACGGGCAGTTCAACGTGAACAACCATAACATTTTTGGATTGAGAAAGTGTAGGTAATTCGATGAGAAATGGACCCCGACAAAATGTTTAATTTATGAATCAATAAAGTGAGCATAATTTGAAGAAATGCCATAGGACTGTTCAATTCTAAGCACACTTTTCTAATGATTTTGTAATTGCGTGACTCAATTCTACAGAGATTCCGGTTATTTTTATTTTTCGATTTTTTAAAATTGGTTATATACGTAACGTTGTAAGGAACAAACCAAAAATGTTTCTTTACATTTTCCCACTTCCCTTATATGCAGGTTTATAAAACAAATGATAACGAGTTACCGCTGTTGTGTCTTGTTTGCTAATTTTCGACAAATTTCCTCCAAGAAGTAGGTGACATCTCAAAGTGACGATATAATTAAGATTATGTACTAATAATTAGATTTTACCTCGTCGATAAACATGAACGAAAGAAAAAAAAACGATTTTTCCCGTGCTTGCTGTTTTTCGTAGGTACTTGTAAAATGTATAGCTAATGTCGCTGTACAGTGATGCTTCTCGAATCCACTAGGCTTCTTAGGTCAAAGAACCGAGAGTTTTCTGCCTGGACTTGGAGCTTCTCGGATAGTCCGAACGAAACCGCTAAGGTTAGACGAATTGATAGTTCATTTCGCACATGTTCGATGCTGTACAAGCATTGTGAATAGCAATTATTTCATTAGAATTTATTGATCGAGTATTTCATGCTTTAAAGTTAAAAATTTATTTTTCTCGCGTCTATGCTATTTTGCATTGTATCATACTGACATTAAATCATTCCGCGCGAACAAGTTTTATTTTGATTGTTAGTGTATTCATGGATTCTCGGCACCATAATGTCATCGAATGGTTCTTCATAGATTGCGACAAGTTCATTAACGCATCTGTATAAACTTGAGGCTCTAAAACAGGTCAATATTTCAATATTTTTTTCCAAAGAGAGTATTAGCATTATTAATAGATCAGGTCAGGATTTTTAGCCATAATTAATATATAGTCTTGCCAAGTGTAAGTTTTTTTTGTGGAAACATATTGATAAACAATTAAGTTATTATTATTTGTACAGAGTGCCGCCGTAGCTACATGGGCAATTAGTCTAGGTGGTTCTAGCAACTGATATTATTTAAAATGAAAAATGAGAAAAAGTATTTCAAGTATAATAATAAAACTTTGGAATGGCCGGCTACTTTTTTGAAGTTTAAAAAATTACTGAAATTGCGAGTTGTAGAAAGAAGTACTATTGTCGACCAAAACAACAATTTTCATGACATCTTACTAACAAATGGATGGACGTACAAAAAAAATCATGCAGACGCAAAAATCAGATTTTCGCCGAAATCGTCCGATATATCGTTTCTCGATATATGACTGATCCCTGAGAAAACTTAGCCGTAGGAGTTTTACCGAATCAACGTGTGATACCTCACCTTAAGGAGTAATGCCACCCTGAGACCCTCCAAAAAGGATGAAAGTTGACAAACGTTTAATTACGAAACTACTAAATGTAGACGTTTATAAATTCCTATTTTTACAGCATATATTTAATAACGGTTTGCCAAAATTATATTCTCAAATATAAAAAGATAGATGAGCTATGCGTTGTCTTCTGAAGCTCTTCGCTCGTTACGCACGCTCATGGTTGTTGTTTTTCCGGGGTCCAAGTTCGCTTGACAAAAAAAAAAGGAAAAATGTTTTTCTGCAGTGAAAATAAATGCAGGATAGAAAAAATTGATTACCTCGAAAAATTGACAACATATTTATTGCAAAAAAATCATTGGGTTATTTACTGTAACTTATGATGTAATTATATTATAGAAAAAATAGCTTTGGTACAACAAATGATTGGGAAGTTAAAATCTTTTTTATCCCCTTCTCAAACACAAGTGATTGACAATTATTTAGATCGGTTAAGCTCACTTGGCGGAATAATTTAACCTGTGACATTTGGAATAAGTTAGTCTTATAATGATAAAAATTTGCATCCCTATTATGAACCAAATTCGAGCGAGGGCAGTCTGCTAGCTTTTAAACGCTAAAAAAGGCCATTTCCATGAATTAGTTTTCATAGGTTTATATTATAGATATTGATGTAAAAGTTGTTACACTTAATAAATCCATTTTCGAAATACATTTTTTTAAATGTATTTATTGAAGTCACTATTAATTTACGGACATGGTAGTTAAAAAATTGTAGGTCTGCGCTGTCGATGAAATCTCGGAGATGGATCATCCGAAACAAAAAAATCAAACGGTTTTAGATTCAGTATGTTAATGGTTATAGCGCAAATCATACTATTTTCGATATATGCAAAAATAACAAAATTGCGGACATTTATCGAAAAAATAAACAAAAAAAAAACGTGTTTTTTCACCGTTTTTTGGCAAATAAAATAGTAAATGCCAAAATTTAAAAAATTCCGTCATATGCGCTATAGCTATAGTTGTAAAGAATGTGTGGTTAAAATTCCCTAAGAATCGGTTCAGTAGTTTCGACGATTTTATCAACAAGCCGCCGAAAAACGTTATTTCGAGAAAAACGCATTCAAAGTTTGTTTGGGTTACATAAATATACAAAAATATATGTTTTATGTATTTCGAAAGTGTATTTATTAAATGTAACAACGTTTATATCAATATCTATAATATAAACCTATCGAAAGAAATCATGAAAATGGCCTTTTTTAGCGTCTGAAGTGACAAGACCCCTTAAGGTAGTACATGCTAGCCAGTCCCATTGAAAAGCAAATGTACATTGGAGTTTTTAAATGAGCAATAATTTCGAATTTTTACCTACTTCCAAACCGCATACGTAAAATATCTTAGTACTTAATATTTTTTAAATGACATAGTCAATTAATTGACAATAAGTTTTAGAACTTTCTTCTTGTCTGTGGGACAAAACTTTTAGCAGGGCTTCCCCGGGGTATATGCCAACACTTGAAAAGTTCGCATACTGCCTTTCGAACATACGATCCGTACATGTGGCAACGTCGCTGGCGAGCCCAATCAAGCCCTTACCCTGATCATACTCATTACCGTTGTTGACAGTGCCGTTATGCCACTCGTGGAGTGTACAAATTGAAGATTTAATCAAATGGATAGTCGGCTTCTCTATAAAGGATGATTTGTAAAGACTAACGTTTACAAAAAGCCGTCCATACAACGCGGAACGTTTGCAGCGTTGCTAAATCGTCCGCATCAATTCATTTGACCGGTCACGTTTCATCATGTATTTCATACTTTGGGCATGCATAAATTGGAAAGTTTATGGTCAAAAGTGATCTAGTATTTTCCATAATAACCGTAAAACATTCATCTATAATTCCACCGTGTTTCATGAGCTTCCGTCTCGTTATTTTTTCGTTATCAACAGAAATATGCTGTTTTCCAGGACTAGTCCTATGCAGGGCGTGTTAGAAATGCCAGTTCCAAGAGCGAATATATCGATAACGAGATGGTCAATGTATCACAAATTTCACAAACGTATACACTGAATAACAATAAGGGGTCTTCTCACTTTAGACGCTAAAGAAGGCTATTTTCATGATTTTTTTGTTGGTTTATATTATAGATATTGATATAAACGTTGTTACACTTAATAAATACACTTTCGAAATACATCTAAAAAATGTTATCTATTTAAGCCACTATTTATAGTCGGACATGGTAGTTAAAAAATGTAGGTCTGCGCTGTTGATGAGATCTCGAAGATGGATCATCCGAAACAAAAAAAAATCAAATGGTTTTAGATTCAGTATATTAATGGCTATAGCGCCTATCATACGATTTTTGATATATGCAAAAATAGCAAATTGGCGGACATTTTTCGAAAAAACAAAAAAACACATTTTTTTCACCGTTTTTGGCAAAAAATAGTGAATATCAAAATTTTATAAAAATCCTTGAAATGCGCTATAGCTATAGTTGTAAAGAATATGTGGTTAAAATTTCATAAGGATCGGCTCAGTAGTTTCGAAGATTTTATCAACAAGCCGTCGAAAAACGTTGTTTCGAGAAAAACGCGTTTAAAGTTTGTTTGGGTCAGATAAATACATTTAAAAGAACTGTATCTATTTCGAAAGTGCGTTTATTAAGTGTAACAACTTTTGTATCAATATCTATAATATAACCCTAACAAAACAATTAATGAAAATAGCCATCTTTTAGCATCTAAAGTGAGAAGCCCCCTTAATGTTAAATCACAAAACTTTCTGTCTCACACCATTTTTTGCATGTACTACCTTAAGCAGTTGTGCGTTCCATACGTAGACATTCCGGGGGTAACGTACTTGTCTCTGCGGGTACGTGATTTGTTTCTTCCTCTCTGCTTCGTAGCCCTATCAGACAACTTGATCTTTGCATAGTGATAATTGATGTTTTTTTTATTTATTTAATATTTTTTTATTATGATAAACGACATATTGCTTCGGGCAACGCACTTACTCAGTTTTTTTTCGTTATTATTACTATTATTATTATTGTTGTTGTTGTTGTTGTTTGTATAGGAAATCCCGTGAAAAATTTGCCGGCGCTTAAGATGCGGTCGACGCTTGGTAGGATATTCAGCACCAACCACTAATACCCAGTGTTGGTCCTTTATACGGGCCAATGATTTGGCCATGATTCTGCCAGGGGGCGGTCCATAAATTACGTCATTTTAAAATAGGGGGGGGGGGGTCTGATCGTTGGATGACGGTAACGATAATTGGATTATGACGATAGGAAGGATAGGATGATTTTGGAGGTGGGAGGGGGGGGTTGAAAATCAGTCAAGATCGATGACGTAATATATGGACGGCTCCCAGTGCTCATTTGAAGCATGGCAAACCAACGAACACCCAACCTCGGGCCAAATGTCGATAACCAACTCTCAGCCAACTATCGGGTCCCAGTGTTGGCCCCGAACATGGGCCAATCGGTTGATCATGGATTTGCCAGTCTCGAATTGAAGCTCGGCACACCATCGAAGAGCCAACGCTGGGCCAGTACTAAT
Organism: Ophion obscuratus; assembly: GCA_964007375.1. Taxonomy (NCBI): domain Eukaryota; kingdom Metazoa; phylum Arthropoda; class Insecta; order Hymenoptera; family Ichneumonidae; genus Ophion; species Ophion obscuratus. The sequence continues at coordinate 44,396,773 of OZ023321.1, read as the reverse complement.
TAATGACCGTCGGCCAATTGTCGGGGCGAGCGCAAGCCCTGGGTCTGAGCCAATCGTTTGACCGTGGTTTTGCCAATGCTTATTTTTAGCATGGCTCATAATGACTGTTATCTGAAATTCACTTTATTAAAAATAAAATTGATTTATACTAAAGTTTTGTGGTGTATTAAAAAAATGCCGAGTTATTATGATAGTATTAAGAAACGTCGAGTGTTAAAACGACGACAAAAATTACAAGACTTTACAGCAGGTTAGAATCAGAGGCAACGAAACAAAAAGACAAGTAGATAGTGAAACAAATTTGGAAACATTCCACGAACAACTGATTGTGCATAACGATGTTAGTGAATCTAATAATTCTTTCGATGAGCAATCATCGAGCACAGAAACTTGTGAATCTGATCGATTGTTGGCTAAGCGTTGGGTTGTTTTGACAGCTCTACATTGGGCCCGAATATTGCGCCAACAGTATGAAGCCGACCTTAGCCCTACTATGGGCCGGTGATCACGCCAACCGTCAGCTTAGTGTTGCGCCACGGTAAGAGTGATCTCTTCGGCCCAACACTGGCATGCACGGTTGGCCAATAGTAGGCTTACCGGAAATCCTAACAGTTGGCCGGGTATTGGCCCAACATTGGGCCCGTGAAAAACGACGCAACCGACCCAACCTCGAGCCAGCGTCACGCCAGTCACGTTCTACCATTGGCCGATGAACGGCAGCACTACCGGTTCAGTGTTACGCCACGGTAGGAGTGATCTCTTCGGCCAAATGCTGGGATGTACGGTTGGCCAATGGTAGGCTTACAGGAAATCCTAACAGTTGGCCGGGTATTGGCCCAACATTGGGTTAAAGAAATCACGACCATTGGCTAACGGTTGGCGTGATCACCGGCCCATAGGAGAGCTAAGGTCCGCTTCATATTGTTGGCGCAATATTCGGGCTAGTGTTGGCCCAGTGTAGGGCCGTCAAAACAACCCAATGCTTAGCCAACAATCGATCAGATTCACAAGTTTCTGTGAATCGATGATTGCTCATCGAAAGAATTATTAGATTCACTAACATGCTGCATGCAATTTTTTACGTCCTGTGATAATAAAAGCTCATAATTACTGTTATCTGAAATTCACTTTATTAAAGTAAAATTGATTTATACTAAAGTTTTGTGGTGTATTAAAAAAAAGCCGAGTTATTATGATAGTATTAAGAAACGTCGAGTGTTAAAACGACGAAAAAATTACAAGACTCTTTACAGCAGGTTAGGATCAGAGGCAACGAATCAAAAAGACAAGTAGATAGTGAAACAAATTTGGAAACATTCCACGAACAACTGATTGTGCATAACGATGGTAGTGAATCTAATAATTCTTTCGATGAGCAATCATCGAGCACAGAAACGTGTGAATCTGATCGATTGTTGGCTAAGCATTGGGTTGTTTTCACAGCCCTACACTGGGCCAACACTAGCCCGAATATTGCGCCAACAATATGAAGCCGACCTTAGCCCTACTATGGGCCGGTGATCACGCCAACCGTCAGCCAGTGATCGTGATCTCTTTAGCCCAATGTTGGGCCAGTACCCGGCCAACTGTTAGGATTTCCAGTAAGCCTACTATTGGCCAATCGTACATCCCAGCGTTGGGCCGAAGAGATCACTCCTACCGTGGCGCAACACTGAACCGGTAGTGCTGCCGTTCATCGGCCAGTGGTAGAATGTGATTGGCGTGACGCTGGCTCGAGGTTGGGTCGGTTGCGTCGTTTTTCACGGGCCCAATATTGGGCCAATACCCGGCCAACTGTTAGGATTTCCGGTAAGCCTACGTTGGCCAACCGTACATGCTAGCGTTGGACCAAAGAGATCACTCCTACCGTGGCGCAACACTAAGCCGGTAGTGCTGCCGTTCATCGGCCAATGGTATAATGTGATTGGCGTGACGCTGACTTGAGGTTGGGTTGGTTGCGTCGTTTATCACGGGTATACGCTTCTCTTCAAGAAGAATCGTTGGTGCTATACATTTCTGGTATAATTCAGGTCAACTTTCCCAAACGACGACATAGCTCCATTGCATATTTGTTTATACCTATAGAGATACTATAACATAAACATATATACGGGGTAAATGTGTATCTATGATAGTATATATAAATATATGTGCACTGGTTATTACGATTTATTTAATCGCCTGAGAGTTGTACGGTAAGACACACATGCACACACAAAACAACTCTATTCTACTAGAAACATTGCAAGCGAAGGTAGATTCATGAAAATTGCGGTAGAAAGGAGCGCGTGCGAACAACAGCTGTTAGAACTCGGAGTTCGTCAATCGATTCGTAGGTTGCCGTGCTCTCCTATGCATATGAACAGCTTGGGACCGAAAAAAGCTATCGAAAGCTCTGAAAACTTTTCACCGCGAGAGCGAGGAAGATCGCAAATAGATCGCGACCGGCAAACGAGGGATTTTCGTGCTCAGAAGAGGGAAAAAATATTATTGCGTCTTATTAATTGTCATAGCTGTTACGCATTTGGAAAACAAGGAAAAATCAGGGAACTTATTTCCTCCCGGAATAAACAGGGAAAAGTCGGGGAATTTTGAAAATTCTCCGGGATTTTTCTAGAATTTACTTTTCGCAAGAATTAAGAAAAGTGAACCCGACTATTATTTGTATATTTTTGTATATTTTTAATATTTATATCATTGTTTATTATATAGAAAAAAAAGTTAGGTCAATGGTAAACGGTGAAAATTTTTAAAACTAATTTACTCTAAATTCACATTTCCATGCGGTTTGTCCATACACCACCACACAATTATTATTGTAGATATGTGTTTATATTTATTTTTTATTTATTGGCACCGAAATAAACATTTCTGTTTATAATAGAGAACAGGTTTTGTATTTACTTTCAATTTATTTCTTTTACTTTACAGTGTTTAAATTATTTGTCGAATTTCAGTTAAAACAATGTTTCAATATTTAACATTTACATATATTTTATCTTTAAAAAATTATGTTCTCCATTTGACCCCAATATCCCTGGAACATTTGCAAAATCTGTATGGAAAATCCGGAAAAGTCGGGGAAATTGTGAAGGCGTGTGAATTGTGGGGAGGCGTGTGAATTTAGTTCCATTATGTAAAATAGGCTTTTACATTGTTCCTCTGAATTGCTATCAATAATGTATGGATGGGGTTATAAAAAGCCGAACAAAATCACTTTTCTCAAATTGTACGAAGCAAAAGTTAAAAGTGATCGTTTGGAGGGGTCCGGGATAATTAAAAAAAAAAAAAAAATTGCCATCTGTTTTTCACGTATTGCGAAAGCGAAACGAAAAAAAAAAAACATTTTACTTTCATCAGTATGCACAATACGAACACAAACATTCCATACCCTCTCAGTCCAACCGAATACTTTCCGGCGCTATATTCAGCACATAATATACATTTGAATGCATGATAATCGATAGTGACATATTCACACGATGCTAAATAAGCAGGGTCGAACCAAAACTAAATATTCCAAATGTACGAGATAGCTCGAGGAATTAAAAGAGGCCGGGTAAAACCCAGACGCGATCACAGAATCGTGTCCATTTGACTCGCGTAGCGATACACGCAAGCGTTATTACGTGTTGCACGCTACATTATTATATACTATATCTTACCCGTGTACAACTAACTTAAATACACGAGTGTATAGATGTATCTATACGTTTATATATAGCAGCTGGCTCTAACGTTATTCCGTAGCTTCTAGAACATACCTGCTGCGCACGCCCCTCACGTACATATGGATGTATATGTGCTTGAGAGAACTTTCTGGATTTCCTCACTCTGTACACCTTTCTCGCACTCTACATTATGCGCCATCTTTCCTCGCGTTTGCTCTACCTTTTCACCTCTTCTCCTTCCTCATTTTTCACAATTCTCGTATATATATATATCTCCCCATGTATCTCGGAACTTGGTTTGCCCTCTCGCAATTTCTCCCTATACAGATTTAAAACGGAGAGTTATTGCGACAGAATCAGCCGAATTGCTCTGTGCGTGCATGCATTTTTTCCCTTTTTTTCGCTGCGTTTACATCTCTCCCCCTTCTACTGCCCATCCCTCCTCGTCTGTCTTTTGTTTGACGAATCAAACGGATATGTAGTCTAGTCTGGTTTTGTATCCTTACCAGCCAAAATAATCGAAAAAAAAATTAATTTGTCGATATACAAATGAAAAAATTCCGATACAAAAATATATTTAAAAATCGATATATAAATATTCACCCAACTTGCGCGCTAAAGATTTTTTTCTATCTATATCCGAATACGGTCTTCGCTGAGATATTATTCGATGGACCAACAAATCTTACTTTGCATTCGGTGGATAATATTAAATGAGGATGAAAAAAATCGAACGAGCCACGTGAGAAAAAAAAAAAAAAAAACATTGTTAACCTTTATTACGCGTTGGCTCGAGCAATGAGGACTTAATGATCATTTCGAAAAAAAATCGAACACGTGATCCCTAGACTTTTGAGTATAAAGTCTAGGGACCTTCAAATTAAATAAAACCTAGGGACCTTCAATTCAAATAAAGTCTAGGGACCTTCTAGGTACCTTCAAATGCGCATTATAGATGTAAATACGAAACATTTTCAATTATTTTAATTTCCCTTAATAAACATTATGGGCCGTCAAAAATCTCCTATTTCGTCTGGTCGAGTCTTTGATCCTCCATACCGCCACTATTGGGAATAACTTAGGGCCGTGAATATTTCATACAGAGTCGATTTTTTTTTCGCTCCCTCGTTATCACACCGTAATTGGTTCGCGTAAAGTCAGCGCTCGGGCTTTTATCTGTGTCAATAACGAATCGAACATTGTCACGCTCCGACAACTAGGTTTTAATCAATCTTACGCGCTAGCTACGATCCCGCCAGCGTGATAAAGAGCAACAGTAGCGTATTTTTTCACTATACTGTACGTATATACGACTGAAATGAGCAGTACAGGCGAAAGTGAAAGGTTCGGTAATGTGATTGTAACAATTTATTTTATTTGTGGTTTCACTTTAATTTTATTTTACGCGTTGATACAAACATTACGTTATGGTTCAATAATTTTGTCATATTTTATACGTGCAATATGATTCAACAATTTTTCCACTTTCGTTTATCGCTCGGAATATATTTTTGCATATTTTCGATACGCGTCTTATTGTTCAATGACAAAGATAATTAATTTTCTTTCTGCAAGTCTTTGGTTTCTCCCTTTTTTAAATCACAAATGCGATTGATGTATTTTCGATGCATTTCACCGTACAACTGGCGAATAACGTGACTTAATTGTATTTTATCGTAAAAACAATTACATTCCCGAACAGAGTTTCCACTTAAAATGTCAGGCCTGGAGATCGACGGCAAATATTCGACGAAGGATTTGGTACCGACAGGAAATATTTTTAGCGATATTGGATATCCCGTTCGCGTCAATGACTATTGATTGAGCTTGTCGCACGTCTGGGAGGCAATAAATCTCGTAATTTCACTCTAGAGATCGTGATCGGGCATAACGCGTTGTTCTTGATATTTATTTTAATTCAAGCCATCAGATAATTCATGCACTTGCTTTAAATACTCGACGTCATTATAATATACCTCTTCACATTTATATGAGGTGCAAAGAGCCTGCTATAAATAGATATTTTCATAGCATTCGCCTATAATTTATCATCCTTTGATCTTTGACAAGCCACTTAACTGCACTTCAATACGGGCCTGGTCCTAAAATTGAACTAAGTACACAACGGCAGTTTCTTCTAGTTCGATTACGAGAAGGACATTCCTTCCCTTTTCTGCTCTACATATCGTAAGAGTTTCATCCTCGTGTTATCGTACACCTACATATACTAATGAATACAGAATTATTTTTTACATTTGTTGACAGCCCCCGAGCTATTTACAACGACTTCAATTGTATTAATAAATAGGCTTATTACATTTCCCAAGCCTAGCACAACTGTAATGGTTCCTTTAATGGTGTTAAGTAGTTTTTATTGGCTATTATATACATGCATTCACACATACGCATACATGCAATTGGCCATCGACCGGATGCCTTTAACTCTCCTTGCATACGTTTGTCATTTACTACTTCAGAAAGAATGGAAGCATTCTCATCTTTGGTCGCTACTATTTCAAAAGGTCTCTCAAATAAGTGACATGATTTATAAGTAACACCATTAATATTGCTCGGAAAGTGAGAATACGCGCTTTCTATGCTTCGTCTTATATATATATATATATATATATATATATATATATATATATATATATATATATATATGTATGATGCTGACACAAATCGCAACACATTCCATATCTTTTGGTGCCTCGATTTATTCCTCGCTAAAAAAACATCTCACATCAGATGCGACATTATACAGTCGAACATGTCTGATTCGATCATACTCAGCCCGAACTCTCGTTTGATGTGTTTGATAATTTACACAAAACAAATCCCATTGTGATGTTAATGTACTGGAAAATTTGAGTTACACCTTTATTGGAATCCTTATGTACCGTCATCAAGCCTTCAACCAATTGTTGTTAAGCTTTTGTAAAGATAAATCGAAATCATTTCAACGAAACATTAATTCTCTTCATATTCATTTATTGTCCTCAAACTTTCCATTTGGATTCCTACCAAAGAAATCGGTATGTAATTCACCGTATCTCTTGTAATAAAGGGTGTCTTGAAATGACCTGACATTTTAATTTATTGATAAAACGTATTATTTATTTGAAAAGTACGGATATTTTTATTTTACTATACAGTGCAAACATGGAGGTTACGTGTGGAACACAATACCCGATAAATAATATGAACAGCATGGACTTGGCAGACATATTCTTTCAACAAGATGGCGCACCCTGCTACACTGCGAGTGAAACAATGCGGTTATTGCAGACGACGTTTCATGGTCGTGTTATCTCGCGCCTAGGCGATGTGAATTGCCCACCAAGCTCGTGCGATTTGTTGGGGTCTTTTGAAGGGAAAAGTGTATGCCAATGATCCACAGACCATTCCGGGGTTCAAAGAAGCAATTAGACGCAACATTAATGAAACTAGTCCGCCGTTATGCCAAAATGTCATTGAAAATTTCGTCGAAAGAGTGAACATTTGCAGAGGGACGAGGCGGCCATTTATCGGATATTGTGTTCCACACATAACCTCCATGTTTGTACTTTATATTAAAATAAAAATATTCGTACTTTTAAAATAAATTATACTTTTTTATTAAAAAACTGGAACTTCAGGTAATTTTCAGGCACCCTATACCTTGTGAATCCTCCCTTCGGTATTGTTACAGAAAATCAAGCCCTCACGTTGTAGATTGTTCAAAAACGTGAGATTGTTTAGAAACGTGAGTGCTTGATTTTCTGTAATAATGACAAAGGGACATGTGTCATTGAATTTGACGTGGTCCAAACCTCTTTGGACCAATAATATTATCCGATTATAGGCCTCCGAAGTAACTCTTGTGGCGCACTCTTGCGGCGCGTTTTGGCAAAACTTGGATTGGTTTTCGTCTGCTAGTGCAGTATGCCGGTCGCCATTTAAATCAGGTGTCCAATCGATGATGCTTGCTCAAGTCTAGCTCTTTCGTGTTTGTGCCGGTTTGACTTAACCGCCATTCGCCAATCCAAGTTTTGCCACCGGCAGCCGTTACGGGGCGCCACCACGAAAGTTACTTCGGAGGCCTATAGTTGTACTTGTCTATCCGAAACGAGGTTCCGAATCGTCTATGCCGCTGATACTCCCAACAGCGGTCTCAGTGTGCAAATGAAATGCCCAGTCACAACGATAATGACACAATTCGATGGTTTGTTTAAAATTATTCTTTAGTTTTTGATAAGCCTTGAAACGTTCTGGTTGCTCCTTTCACATGGAGTATTTTTTCAATAGCTCGTACATCGTGCTATATTCCGCATCAGTTCCATAACATGGATGGGAACATTCTGGTTTCATGGTTCGACGATGATTTGCGAACCACTTCATCATTATTATTTGGATTAGACGTCGGCACTTCATGGTTATATATTTTCTTAGGTAATTATGCAGTTTGAGGGCTTTTCCAAAAAACGACGGGGACGTTTTTTTCACCGTGAACTTGTTAATTCCATTATATTGAGTGATATTTCGTCGCGGGAGGCTGACACTTTCCATTAATTCCATAAGTTATGGTGTTTTGAAGTTCGCGGAAACACGTGATAAAAGCAGGATTTTTCGAAATATTTCGACGCCTATATTGTGAGGGGGAGCGGGCGACGGACACCCTCGCATAAAAAGGTATAGGGTTTTAAAGTTCACGAAAACACGTTATAAAGTAGCGTATTTTCGAACATTTTCAGAACACCTATATCGGATGTGCGGAGTGGGGGGATTTATAAAATAAGCATTCCTAATACCCCCTGCCCCCTCTGTTTTTCTGTGTTGTATGTGGAAGGTGGCTGATAGGGCCACGCCGGGAGTCCGCGGGGTGCAACCCCCCGGCGGGGCCACGGGGCAAAACCCCTTGCAGGGCGAAGGGGGCGGAGCCCCCCTGCCCACAGACACTAACGTAGTTTTTAAATATACTTCAATGAACTATAATTGTACTACCTTCATAATTTTTGGAGTTCTAATAACAACGCAAACAAACCCAAACAAGCCCAAACAAACCCAAACAACGGCCGCAGAGGGAGAGGGGGAAGTGACCGCCGCGATTTCTCTTCGGCATTGTATTCGGAAAGGTTTCTTTTATAAATCCCCCCACCTCTCGCCCCCAATATAGGCATCGAAATATTTAAAAATGCCCGATTTTGTCTTTCCGGAAACTTCAAAACCCCGTAACTTATGTCATGAATAGAAAATGTCAGCCTCTCCCGACGGAATATCAATGGTGGTGAGCAATTGAAACATCTCGTGCAAAAAAAATTCCGGCGTTTTTCGGAAAAGGCCTCAAACTGCATAATTACCTTTTGTTAGATTGAAAATTATGGAACTGGCGCGTTTCTCTTCATCCAATGTAATTGTGCTGAGCAATGTCTAATTTCGCAAGGGCTTGGGTCTAAATAGTTAACAGTCGACAAGTTTGTTTTGATTTGCGGTAGCAGTTACTGAACAATTGAGTAATTTTGTACGTAAACTGGAATCAGCGAGTTAAAATGTCGAGATTCGTTCAATTGTTCATATAAAGACGAGTGCATGGCACCTTAATTCGTTTTTGTGTCGTCGCACACTCCACTGATTTGTAGATAGAAAATTGACCGGGATAAAATCAAATTCGTTGGCAAAAGCTCGTTTGAAATCCTCACAAGTCGTTATATGATTTGTCATTAAATTGTGCCAGATTTTAACTCCATCTTCATTGATATTTTCGACAATCCAAATTGGCTGATGTTCACCGTCATTCTTCAATTTTAAATATCTCGCGATGTATTCAATGTTTTTTTCACGGGTTGTTACAGTCTATTTGGATATAGTGATATTCATAAGTTTTGTAAGTGGTTAACGAGACCACTTACCGATCGATTGTCCACATGATCATTTCCTTCCCAATGAAGACTATTCAGTAGCAGTTCTTGTTGATGATTTCGCGAGACTTTTGTTTGGGCCCTTCATTGTCCGTAGGATGTTGTTCCTCTCTGAACCGATGCCATCCATTTTCGGTTGTCGCTTTGTCTTGATCACTCGTTTGTTCGGTTGGTTTATTTTTCTGTGAATGTTGGAAGTTGTCTTAATATTTCTATTTCCTTTTTTGCTTGACATACTCTCGTCTTGGCTATCCTATACAGAATCAATTTATCGTTGAATTTTGTCAATGCTTTCAAATTGGTCGTTGATATCAGCGATAAAGTAAATTTCGATTAAGTGGTATATGGTGACGTCGTAAGATCTTTCATTTGGTTCTCCATCATAATGACTCATTTTGTGGCTGAGAATCGTGCTGACGAGTGGAGCCCAACATTATGGTTCGATAATGTTAACATATTTCAAACATGCTCGTTCAATTTAGCACTCAACATATTTTCACTTGTCTTCAACATACGGCTTATCATGTAATAAGGATATTTCATATTCGCGAAATCAAAATGAAATAATTTCTACGATGTTGGATATCCCAGTTGCGTCGACAACTATTAATAAAACTTGTTGCACGTACGGTTGGGAAAGTCAAGACGCAAACCGTCTTTCCTCTAAAATTTATTTGGATTCAAGCGCTTTGTTAAGACGGAATGACACCTTATCGCGGTCGGTATGGTAGAACAATTATAGATACCCAAAAATCTCTGAAACGGCTTTTCAGATCCCGTCGAAACTTTGCCAATCAACGTCAAATAGATAGACGAACAGCTGTCTGCCCCTCAAATTTTCTGAATTTGAGAGAAAAAAAACGTAGATTGGCTTATGATAAACAAATCTACGTTTTTTTTCTCAAATTCAGAAAATTTGAGGGGCAGACAGCTGTTCGTCTATCTATTTGACGTTGATTGGCAAAGTTGCTGAATTGAATTAGGTGTAACACCAGTGTTACACTATGCCACAAAGGGTTAATGCATTCGGTACTTTTAAACGTTGCTATTAATTCTTTTGAATTCTTCTTCTATTTTACTGAGTTTTCCCTATATATAAAGTTTGTGATATTCTTCTGAATTTCGAAATTTCCTAAAGGTTTGGGTGACATTTATGTTTCATTTATCGACATACCACGGAATTGAATTTTGAATAATGATTGAAACAAACAACTTAAAAAGTAATATTCGTATACAGGAACAACAGAAGGAAGATTGCATAACGATGATAAATGGCAAGTGATTACAGTGCTGATGTCACCGAGTTATCGTTTCTTCGCTAAGCCAGTGGCCATTTTTTGCTATTTAAAAAAAGAAAAAAAGTAATGCTATTGTGAAACATTTCGATAATTCTGGCCTCTTCTAATGTTACATTGTCACATGATTTTCTTAATTTTCGTTATTTCTGATCACGACCTTAGTTCGGTTACGCAACTTGAAGATAGTATTTTTGTATCATTTTAGGACTCGTAGTCGACTGGTCTATCAGTTGATCACTCTGAGAAACGGTCCCGCAGTGCGCACGAAAAAAAAATATCGATACCCCGGCTTTTAATTTCATAGTTGCTGTTCGTCGAGTCACCTCGCGACAGTTATTTGACCCACGCTCATTAAAAACATCCGGAATGTCGATTAACATCTAAGAACCTCCACTAATTCTGAGAAAATGATTCAGAATTTAACGTCCAAAAAGCGAGCGACGCCAGGCCAAGCTTGAGATCGACGTAAACGAAGTTTCGATAATCAAGGTTACTTTATATTCACCCAACAATTATTTTATTTATTTTTTTTTTTTTTCTAATCATTTTCATAACTTCGTAACTATGACGACTTTACGAGGGCAATTTTTTTATTTAATGATTTACAAAAAATTATGGTTATTATTGAATTAATAAGGTATGTTTTTTATTATTGTAGATTCCATTGTATGGGGTCTTCCCCCTTTATTACATTCCCCACCATATTCCACGGCTCATCCTCACCTAAGTAATTACTAATTAATTAAGTAATAAATTCATTTTGGGTTAATCATTAAATAAAAAATAATAAGAAACAAGATGAAGTGTTGTTAACCGACAGGGTAGTCATCTTGTTAACGGAATCAAATAAAGAGTCACAATATGAAAAGAATCCGTAATTTTATGGATGTTCGCAAAGGCTTTCGGGAAGGTATGTTACAGCTGCCTATGAAGCCGACCGATATCGACGTTTCTAGAATGCTCTTAAGAATTCTCTGACACGTGCAATAAGAATTTATCGATTATAGTGACTCGGGAAAATCCAATACGATCGGGCGTTAACCCATTATCTATGTGCCACAATCTTGTAGCGGATGTGTATGAATGTGTGTGGGTGAATAAAGATGGCAACGTTATTGCCAATTTCAGTTGAAGGAGTTAAAGAGATACAAGATGGTGATATGAAAATTCAAAAGGCCCATCAAGTAAAAATGACGTACAAATTACTACTACTATTAGTATCATCCATCATATACAGGGTGTCCCTCTTATCTTTGCCACCCGAAATAACTTAATAATCATCGACGTCATACAGTGTTTCAAAGTCTCGAGAATTGCGACAAAATATCAAAGAGATGTCAGATTCAAAGTAAAATCCGTATACAGGGGGTTTTCGAAGCTTCTGATGACGAATCCGAAATGCAAATTCAGAAACTCAAAATGGCGGATACAAAATGACCGATATTTTTTGCAAAAAAACTTGTCAGATTCGAATAAAAATCCGTATAGGGGTTTTCAAAAATACCAATGACGGATCCAAAATCCATATTATTGGAACGCGAAGTGGCCGATCCAAAAAGGCCGACATTTTACAACAACAAAAAACTTGTCAGTTTCGTCCGAAAATCCATTTATGAGAGTTTCCAAGGTTGCCGATAAACGAATCCGAAAAACAAATTTCGAAATTCAAGAATTCCACATTATAGGGAACAATACTGACTCATTATTTTCACGATTCGACCTTTGCGCACCATAATGTCTCTTATTTTTAAGTTCATTCATTCAAAGTTGATGATACCCTCAAGCTGTATTCACTAGTCGATCTGAGAACATTAATGCGACTAATTCCCGATACTTTCTGCGAAGGTTACTAGGATTACATAAAACAGTTGTTTTCAAAACTAGGCATGATCAAAAATTGAAAAAAAGTTGATGTTGATAATGTTTACAGACACTTTTGTAAACATTATTTTTTTTACCGAAACTTAGGAAAAATTTACCAAAAAAAAGATTGGTTTTGAAAAAAAACTGTTAATTAGTTTTTTCCTTCCAAAAAAAGATTAGTTTCACAAAAAAACTGTTAATCAGTTTTTTCTTCCAAAAAAGATCAGTTGTAAAAAAAAAAACTTTTTATTGTAACTCTAATAACCTTCGCCGAAAAAATCGTATAAATGTTCTCAGATCGAGTATTGAATACAACTTAGGGGTATCAACTTTTAAATTATACAATTAAAGATGAGTGAAATTATGGTATACAAGGGCCGAATCGTGTCAAAAATGAGTCATCATTGTTTTCTGAAATGTTTCACAAATATTCTACAAAAAAAATCGATTTTTTTTTCTCAATTTCGCGAATTTTTTTTCGTCAAATTTAGCAAGTAAGTAGAGCAATGTTGTGAAAAAAGTAAAAAAAAAGTGGCCCCTTATTTTGATGATCATTACACGATGTTTAGGAACAGTACTTGTTCCTTTAATTGTATTGTAAAACTTTGATCAATCGGTTCGGAAAACGGTTCAGAAGATCAATTTAAACAAAATTCAGGTCTATTAGGGGTACATTAAGCCGAAAAAAACCGGGCAACAATAGTCTCTCTATCAATATTTGTAAAGTAGTGGTAGATTTACTGAAAAACCATAAAAAGTCATTATTTTGTACTTCTTTCATATGAATGTCAAGAGTGAAACATTTTTTTTCTCAATGGTAAACGTAATGCTCTTGTAGGCCATTTATTTAAGTATTCAAAGCTGTCTGTCAATTCCCTTTGAGATCACTGCGGATGCTGAGATATCGATGATCAAAGACATAATGATCTTTTTTTCAATCAAAGATGGATAGTTCAGCGAAAAATTGACGCAGAGAGATGACAAAAAAAACAAATTGTAACTGGATAAACAAGCTAACTGATCTGTGCATGGATTTAACTTTTCAAACAATCCCGAGCGCGTGGACCCTTGAAAAAAAAAACAAAAAGATGTAGAAACTTTTTTCTCGCGCTATTTCTTATGATTGCGCGATAGCCGTAACTCACAAAAATGTTTTGCCAAAAAGTCTCGAAACTAGAAACGTTAAGCTTCAAAATGTTTTTTTTTCTCATTTTTTTTTTTCATTTTGGTACGACCATTTTTTACAAAGAACAAGCGCTTCAAAAACGCTAAAAAAATTGAAGAAATGTTCTATTCCTTTAATTTTTTGGAATAGTGTAAAACGAAATGATACTACAATCAGATAAAATTAAAGTCAGGCTATAAGTAATGATTTCCGAGGTACAATCCATTAAGCGCGGGCATTTACGTCCGGATGTTAAAAGGTATAATACAAAACACAAAACTGTTGGAGTTCCTTAATTCGTAATGCAGATAAGCACGCGGTTAAGGTCGGGTTTCAACTGCCCCGCTGCGCGCTCACGTGTGCTCGAGCGCATCGCTCGAAATAAAGTTGGTTATAAAAAAGGTAAGCATTGCACAGCAGCTGTTTCTTGGAATATCCGATAAAAAAAAACAGTTTAAACTATGTATTACATTTTAAACAAAAGTGGTAAAGATGGGCACAAAATGGTGGCTCGATATTGCGACCCGCTCATTGGAAATTAAATGTTTTGAAGAGTTGATATTTCACGTTGTTTTAAGGGAGCTTTCCAGTGTGAAATTTTCAAAAAATCGATTTTTTTTTGCTTTATCGAATAGTATACACTCTTCCGAATCGCTTCCTGGCATCGCTGATTGACCGTAAGTAAACGATTTACCTAAAATTTCCTCACTTGAAACTTTGAACGCGTTTTTCTCGAAACAGCATTTTTCAAAACGGTGTCCAACTTGGAGGGCAGAGTTTTAAAGCTGTCGAGTTGAATTTTTTACACAATATTCTTAACGTCATTGTTTATCGTGCTATGGAAGCTTTTTTTTTTGACATCTTCCTATTTTTTTGTAAAAAAAACTGCCAAAAAAAATGCTAAAATCAATACTTTTTGTTCGAACCGGCGCCATTTTTGCAAAAAAAAAAGCCTCCATAGCACGAAAGCCGATACCGATCAATAATCTTTTTGTGTTTTTTGTTTCAGATCAAAATTGTGACCCCCAACGTGGACACCACATCCAAGTGCATTTTCTGCAACAATTGTTTCATCATTTTTATAGATATTAATTAATAAATAAATCGATCTTTAAAAAATTGTTTTGTATTCTTCAATACCCAATTAATATACAAAAAAAACAGACCGATTAGATTATTTTTTCTTTAAAAAAAAAATCGCGAAAAACAGCGATTTTTCGGGCTGTCACACTGGAAAGCTCCCTTAAGCAAGAATTAAACAGAAATTAATAAAAAGATCATGTATATTGAAATTGTACATACCTTGAGGAATACTCTCCAGCAAGCAACATCCAAATCGAACACACCAAGCATTAACTATTCACTTCTAAATCATTACAAATATTTTGGAGCGATTGCGTATGACGCGCATCGTTCCGAAAGCGTTAACTCGGGCTGATGCTCGAGAGCAGATATAGAGATTTACCGTTCTGGTGTTTCAGCATCTTATGAGGCAAAGTGATCCCTACAATATTGTAGGGTCATTTTCCTGAAAAAAATATCGACCTTTTTCGATTTTGTCACATTTTTCGAGACTGAAACACAGTGCGTCACAACAAAATGTTCCAGACAAAAGTTGTACGGTGTGAAGGGGGCCATCAAGTGCGACCATTTTTTTTACTTGGGTAGAGTCGCTGACGCATGGTCATGTCCACTTTTCGAAATGGAATGGTACATTTTTTTCAACCATCTTGTGGAGCACCTCAAGCCGCATAAATAACATTAGGGGATCAAAGTCGTTCAAGGTCATTTCAAACACTTATTAAAATGAAATACAAAATCTAAACATCTCAGGTCACTACCAAATATTTGGTAGTGATCCGAGATATTTAGATTGGTATAATCGATACTGACCTTGAATGACCTTGTCATTCAAGGTCAGTGACGTGACTCAAGTCACGTCTATTTGAAACGAAAAAACGCAATACTGGTAAAACAAAAATACAAATATTTGTAATTAAAGTTTGTAGTTTTTCTTCAATTTCCTTCATCGGATATTTCTTAAAACTTTTATGTATTTTAAAAATAAAGAGTATGAAATAAGAATTCTCTATGAACAATACAGCCTATCTTTAGGTATAGGTTGGCCAAAGAAGATTGTTTTTGCAATGACTGCAAGCAATGAAAAATTCATATATTTCGGTACTGACGAGTAAAAAATGTGGGTTTTTCTTGCATAGCTCGGTGACAATGGAACATATATATCATTGATTGCCAAGCAGTGAAAAAGATGTTTTTTTGCCTAAGTATTCCAATGCAATAAAGACTTCTTCACTTTAGGGCATAAAATGGAAAAATATGGATTTTCCTTGCAACGTTCGAAGACGAGGAGAATTTCAGATTACGACTCTCCATTGCGATGTTAAAAATGTAGGTAATGTTTTTCTTGCTTTGATCGAAGGCAATCAAAAGTAACGAAAATTTCCTATCTTTTCCGACATTTTTCGGATCGCGGATTCTGTATCATTCTACTTAATATCAAATTTGTTCAGCCTGAAGAAGGTTTGTTCTTACTTATAGGAAGATACAGTATTACTTATTTTTCTGTAGATCAGTATCGAAAATTCGGCATCGATACTCTTAACGCCCTAAAAAATAATAAAAGTTTTAATTTATTGTCGTTTCCGAAGCGTTCTCGTGGAATGTTTATTTACGGTTCGATCTTAATGGGAAAAATATAATGAAAATGGTACAGAATGCTTTAAATTTGTTGTGTGGATAATTTATGTACGAAAGAAACTTTTTGAAAGTTTCACAACCATTTCATTATAAAATATGAAAATCCTCTTTATTGTTACGCGGGTGAAGAGTAGTTATCGACATTCAGGTCGACGGGTGATTATTTTTATTCGATTTTTATTTGCTTTGATTAAGTTTTTGATTCCGAGTCCACGTATTTGACTTACGTTTATTTTTATTTTTTTGCAAATCATCCGTTTTTCTTAAAATTCCTATAAATGTTTTCTATAAAAAACAATTCAAATAAAATTGATCCCATCAGCCAACTTATAAGAGTCTGGGGCGAACAAAACTCGACGTCCCAGTTTCTTTTGGAAAACCTTTTGCACATGGTCCGTTAAAATAATCAAAGGAATAAGAGAACGCCGAATCTTTTAATTTGCAAATCATGATATCCCTCACAAGCGCGATATTATAATATTTCAATAGCATAAGGTTCGAAATGAAGAAAAAATCTGAGAATAATTCGTATATTATTCCAACCAAAATGGCATTTAAATGAATTACTCTTACCAAATCCGATAGAATAATTTAAATCAAAGCATGCGCAGTCCCGACCAAAAAGAAAGGGAAATACTTTTGTGAATTAATATAATTGTTCTTTGTGTAAGGACTCCATATACTCCAATGTTGGTTATATATGTATGATTTGAACTAGATCCTCAGTCGAGCGAAGATTGCATAGGTTGCGAATAAAAGTCTACGTACTTTTCTTTCTCTTCTTTCTCAGTTATTTTAATGAAGCATGTATGAAAGCTGTTGCGAAAAAGACTGGCGCGCCAAGTTCTTGTCACTTCAGATTACTACATCTCGGCTGGTGATTTCACTTTACTTAAATGATTTTTTTTCGAAAGCACTTATTAGGCCTTTAAGGAAAAGAACGATCGGCCAAATTTCAAGTACTTGCTGCTAGTTTATTATGTTTTTGTAAAAACAAAAAGTTTCGATAGATTCGTAAACACGCTCTAAAATGTTCTTAGAATTTATTCCTAGAATATTCCTAAGAGTTCCTAGAATATTAAGCAAATCCATGATTTTTTATTTTTGTCTGCGAAAAAATTACATTTTTACCATCGTTAGCAAACTAAAAACGGAAAGTCCTACGTCGAAGACAAATACAACCATACGGTAACATAAAAACAAGGAAAAATTGAACAGATGAGGCACAGCTGGAACGTGTCGAAACGGCCGCTAGATCGCATGCTTCGCGCACACAACGATTAGTATTCGTAATGAAAAATAACTATGTCTGGCACTTGGCGAATATTTTTCGAGATCGGTCGAGTATATCAACTACCGACCGGGCAATTCATTTCGTAGAGCATTAAATTATCCGAAGAGAAGGGGGACGTAAAGCATCACTGTTGTTTACGAATAATACAAATTTCATTTGCCCTCGTCTTCATACGAGAATAACTCGCATAACTGGCATTAGCGAAACAATTTCAATTACAGCAAGATCCGAAACAAAATTATTGCTCCCGCAGATACGAAGATAATCCATTTTTTGCACGTCATTATTCGATCTAGTGCACCGGGAATAAAAAAAAATCCCGGCGAAGAAAGAATGAACGTAGACGCGTTCGATACAAGTAAAATACGTCGTTAATATTCTGAAATTTAACGAAATTTTCGACACTACGAAAAGATGGTGTTGAAGTTAGCATCGTTGGAACGCAACGAAATTTCTGTTTTACATTTTATTTTCAATATTTTTATTATTATGGGCAATCTCTTTTTATAGATTTATCATGTAGATCGCTAAATAAATATCTTAAAAAATGGTTAGAGGACTTTTGTAGGCAAAATCTGCCAAAGAAATTAAATTCGTTGCAGTCCAACGATGCAAACTTCAGCATCGTACGAAAAGAGAGTACATAGATAATTACGATACTCGCATAATGATTTATCCCTCTTTCCCTCGATTGCGCCTCGCTAACAAAGTATTCTCGACGTTCGACCTCGACGATAAAGCTCGACCCGTTCTCTCCCTCTCTCTCTCCCGCCCCCTTACTACTCTCTTGTCCCTCGCATAAAACGCGTCGTTAATTTTTCACCGACCCGAACGTGCGACCGCATTTTCATTGCAAATCCAGGGCCACTGTCTTAGAAATCGTTCAAACCTATTTATAAATACAATCCGATTTCAAATCCATGGAAAAGTAATAAAGATGAGGATTCCTCTTGGGCTTCCCAGATATCGTACTAATTCCACTCCCACACGACTGTCTTGATAATCCGCACCCGCAGCTCGTACACTTCTTACAATACTTCTGCTGCTCCCTTGGCATTAAAAATCTATCCTTCTCTAGCCCGTTCTCGATTAACACGCCTTTATCCAAAACCTTTGGATGCGCCACAATAGCTGCGGAATAACATGGATTGCCAACCAACAAGGGTTCCAACTACGTAACCTTACACGCGCATACTTTTAGAGCTGTATATAAGAACGGTCTCAAATATATTTGAATACATTCAAAGGAAAGTTTAAATTGTTGCTTCAAAAAATTTCACGCCCTCTTTGGAAAAATACAATGACACATTAATTTCATTGGGTTGAAGTTTGCATCGTTGGTCAAACTACAGCGGTGACTAAACTACTATTTCACTGAATAAATGTACTAAGTTTCAAGTCAATCCGTTCACTAGATATTGGAAAAACGTGTACGCCGTTTTGAAAAAAAAAGCTTCGAAAAAAATGCGTTCAAACTTTTACTAGTAGTTCTATCGTTGTAATCATAAGTTTACCTTTAATTTGCGATTCTCGCATAATATGTTGGACCTTTCTCTTCAATTCGAGTTGCCTCAAGCGACGAACGAGATTCCGTCATTTTCACAGTAACCTAACACCTTTAAAAAAACGATTTCGTCACGAGTTGATGAAGCTTTGAGTTCAATGTTCGAATAACAGACATCTGCCAAACATATTATACATATGAGCACTAAATTATAGAGACTATGAGATGCTTACTGTTCCAACTAAATTAGAAGTCAGCCACGTTTATTTGATTCTTGGCAGACTACTGTGTCACAATAAATACGTGATTGGCTCGCTCGATTGTATTTACTCAGGTCAAGTCCACGCACTTACGAGAACAAAAAAGTTAACACGCAGAGATTTGCTGGTCGTGGACTCTTTTTCCTAGATGGATACCCAGTAACTTTAATTAGTTACACTCGCTCGATCATTCGATACACTGTATAGCACAACTAACCACGAAGTCCGAGAGTTGCGCGAATATTCGACTTCTGAATAAATCAACGACTCGGCAAAGACCGAGCGATTATATTTCAGACTCGAATTATTGACTCGCCCAGTCCATTTGATCGAAAACTTCGAGGTTTTATGTAACGGGTGTATAAATGTGTATGTACTTCTTCGGAACACAAACATATTCTTTTAACGTTCTACGGTAAAGCTGTATGTTCTAAAGTTCTTCCAATTTCAGATTTGTTCACGAGGCAAATTAATCTTAAGTTTTTGTTTCACTTTTCGCTAAACTATAAAAGAATTATTAAAAAATTACATTATAAATAATGTTTTACATTTAGTACGAGAAGAAATTCGTCGCAGAACGTGAAATTATTATCCCCTACTATCAATCGGAATCATGTCACTTTGAAATCGCTTGAATAACTATAATTGAATATAAATTGAAAAATCGGTAAAATTATGTTGTTATGAAATTTTGCACTTATTTCCCTTTTTCTTCCATTTTTATAGCTATTAGAAAACATTCTCGATGGATTCAGGTTATACGAGTGGGTATCTAATGTCGATGTTAAAAAAAAGTTTGCCGTAGTCTTTTTATGCGAAAGAAAATTGGCAATGAGAAAAAAAACTTCTCGGTGCGTTTCATCGGTGTAAATTTCAATATCATGTAAAATTTGATATAATATTTCGTGCATCTGACTATTTTGTCAGATGTCTCGGTCTCATCAGGCGACGCACAAAAAAAGTCAAGGCATCAGCGGCTTCACATCAGCTATCCTCAACCACTTCCTGTTATTGAAATCTCTATTTGCACGGATTTTTGTTCCACCATCGTTATTGCAGAATGTTCTCTTTTACGAAAATCGATGTCTTCATGTTCTATCGAAATTCTTATGTTCTTTCAAAGTATAACGAATTCAAAAATTCACGCCTTTTAATTGTGCAACAAAGTCAATTATTTCCATTTTTTGTGTTGTGGCAAATTGCATTGCTTATATCGCTTCGCCTTGGATATTTATTCGTCAAACTCGGTGTTCTGTTGTTTGGCAGCGGTTATCGTAAGAACATCTACAGCTATGTCGTTGAAGTTGGCATCGTTGGAATGCAACGAAAGCACTTGTCTATTTTTTCTTCTGTTCATTTTTATCCTAATGTAGAATTTTTTACAAATTGAAATCGTAGATCTGTAATGAGGATAAGAAAAACCGTTTGGCTGACTTTCGTATTTTAAATCGGTAAAATAATGTTGAGCGTCAGAAGAAAAATTAACTTTCATTGCACTCCAACGATGCAAACTGCATTATTGTCTACAGTTCCGATCTCAGAAGGGACTACTAATCAAAGCCGAAACGAATGAAAATAAAAAGCAAGTGTACCTCGAAGCCTGCACGGAACCACTTTCAAAGTCACAAACCATTGTTTGCGTTCACAGTTCCGGACGTATTGATGATAACCGCTAACAAGCTCGTTTGCAAAGTCCAGTTAAGAATCGATTTCTTCGTAAAAATAGCAGAACCCAAAGTTTCACGAGCATGTGATCAATTACTTTCCTACCTCGTAACTTATTTTCCTGGAGAAAAACTTGGAGGTTATTCTTTAATGTTTTCTGTTTAAAATGATTTTTTTTTTACGTTGTCACGTTCATAAAGATAAAACTCCCCATATAAAATTAGAAAATCTATTGATGAAGTTTGCCAAGCTATGTATCTCGCGCAAGCAACGAACAGTTTGACTAAAAATAAAGAGGAGCACTGAATTAATCTGCCCTATATAAATACGAAATATTGTCGATCTGATAAAAAACGAGTCAAATCCATTTGCGTTGGCCAACCCGGTAATTACTGATCAATCCCGGTTCCGAGGTTCAAGCCCCCCCCCCCCCCCCTTTCGTTGACGTCGATCGTTCATTCCAGTACCGATCAATTATTCAGTTACTTTCCTCAAGTACGACACCGATTCTATAGGCTATCTTTAACCAGTGTGAGCCTGGATTTTCTATACACCTGTTCTATATAACGTTTCGTATACCGAGGAAAATATACATAGCTCAGGATGCCTAGACGGGACGTAAGACAGCGTATAACCCGATCGATAAGCTATACCAGGCGCGAAAAAACAACGTGAACGAAATTCTCACATAAACGCGATCGATCGAGACTCTGCATTTGGAGCATTAGGTTAACGCGATTGATTGGAACGCATGGGAAAAAGAGCACGACGACGCGACCTGGTGAGCGTTTATTGTGACATAGAGCAGTGCATACTCGCGATGTCGCTATAATGATTCCTCGCTATAAACCATATGAGCGTTATTGAGGTACAACTGTCGTTGAATGAATGTTAAAGAAATGTCGTAAAACCCCACTCACTGATTGCGATGCTACTCAAACGCGCATTGAATTTGAATGTGAATTATCGCTCACCACCCGTGATATTTGCCATTTAAAGCGCCACTTGTATACATGCCGCGCCTATTATAAATATCCGTAGGTATCATACTTTTCTTTTTTATACAGCGTACATGACTTTGGAGACAATCATTTTTCAAAAAATGCAAAAAAAACGGCATAATATTGTTAGATTTAGCAAAAGTCTCTGAAATGATGAATCGTTCAGTTTAGATGTCTCGAAATTCAAAGGTATGAAGTAAAATGGCACTTGAATCTATCGTACGTGACGAGCGACCTCTCGAACTCGACTCTTACCGCGCATCTCTCAGCGCACAGTCCATCCCCACCACCAGAGAACGCGGGCTCTACCTTACTCGAACCTTAGCACGCGTTTCTTAAAGCCGATACTTGCTCTCATATAGAAGTTAGTACGTATGAGAGTCGCACAGGTGACCCAACCATCTACGGCAACAACGCATAATTAATTGCCCTACTAAATACGGTAGTCCCGAACTAAATATCTCCTCTCTCCGCTGTATGTGCTCGGAATTATGCCGATGGCATTACGACGGAAGGGTGTCGAGTCCTAAGCCCGCTACTCTCCATCACGATCTTTTGACTCTGAATCAGGTCAAGATGTCTTGGTTTTTTTCCGATTTTTTCCTTTCACGCGACAAAGAAAATCAGCTTCGCAATAGGTGGAAAAATGTACTACGAGCTACTTCGAAACTCGGAAGAGAAGAGTGTGGTTACCTTTTCAGAACGGCCAATTACTTCAATGAGGTCTGAAGTCGTAATAATATAGCTGAAAAATGTTGGGCTTCGAGTCCGAAACCAAATCGATGATTGAGAGACTGAATACGGCTATTCAGCGGAGATGGTTGTTGTTTGTTTCATCTCCGTGCACTCCTGTGGCCTTGAAGCAGCCGTCTTTTGTCAGGAATCCGTCTACTTTACATTCGTTTTTTCTCTCACATGTCCTTGCTTTCTCCGTCTCGTGGCGTTTTTCTTTTTATATATTGCATCTGAAGTTGACGACCTTTGGAAATAATTCTACCACCACTTTCGATTGTACGATGTAATTCGGATATCAAGACGATGCGAATGATTTATTGACACGAACGTTTTTAAACGTTTCGAATTTCTTTCTAAAGCCAGTTCAGATATCCTGCGTTGGCTACATTTCTCGCATTTTTCTCTCCACTGACACTTTTCTCCGTTCATATTTATTTGCCTATCTGACGTGCAGATGTTGCAGTCAAGACGAGACAGAAATGCAACGAGGAGTCTTCGGAATTTGGAAAGTTTCCGGCCTCTTTTCCTTGCCTTATCGTCAATTTGTCACTAACACATGAATATTTGGCGACCAGCTTCGTATAAAAAGATAAGCGCATCAGCGCAGCTGAAGAGCGAACGGTTTAGACTCCTCTGGAGTTCATCTGAAGCCTTTAAACGAGACTTGCTCCGAATCGCATTTTACTATGCCCTTGACAGCGTTTTAAACAACTTTTTCTTTTCCAATACTCTGTAACCGATGCACGACTACAACTTTTACAATCCCACCAGAAAGAGGGAGTTTAGCCTTGAACCTTTAGTGGAGCCTTTTCTAACCTATGCAACATTTTTCTAAATAAAATTTGACGGTCAAACTACAGCCAAGATTAATGACAGACACTTACAAAGACCACGTTCGAAGGCTATTTTCTATTTTAAAAAATAGAAAAAATAATGAATAAACAACATACATTTGGGTTGAGGCAATTTACGAAGATTATTTCGAAAAATCGATGGCATATGGCCACCCAGAGTGAATTGTTGGAAAATAAATGTGGCAGGTATGAAAGTACTTAATAAAAAAGTGTTGCCAATGAATACCGCACCATCAGTGTTTCAGTTCTCGTACGTTCGAGCTGTACTGTGGGAGTCGCGGTATGTTCTGTCAATGTCGCTGAGTCTTGTTATTTATCATGAAAAATAGCATGAAAGGATGATGAAAAAGATAACGTGGATTCTCTTGGTGGTTGAGAAGACATTTATATGCTGACCAGGGATAAACCCCATCCGAATGCAGCATTGTTTGAGATACGTTTTTCAATAATATAATTATACACTATAAATCGTGATATTAGTGGTCCATTTGCCGAAACGAATTCCCGAAAATGGACAAAAGACGTTTCATTTCAAATGATTTTAAGAAAAAATGGATATTACGTTGAGATACGAACTACGTGACTGCTAAATAAACTAATTTCAGCTCGTATATTTACTGCGTTTATATAAATTTATTTTTGTCGGATACCGCACTGAGTTCTTCTTCACATGATTCGATAAAATCGAAATTTATTGTACAATGTCATCGGTAAGTAGCAAAAGATACGTATATGCGAATCTCACGGAGATTTGTATTCGAACCCCACAGATGATGGAATAACATTTTTTCTATGTTCAAAGTGATGCACACAATGTAAGCTGCCATAACTGAGTATTGGTATTGGATCGTTGGTAAAATTTGTCTCGATTTATCCGCTGCGCAAATCTCAGCCCACGCACTAATCCCTTTTGCGTGGGCTGAGATTGCGATAGAGCGTATTTCAGTTATACACGTAAAGAGTGTCTTTTGTCACCATCGAACGGATAATAACGGCGTTATTTCTTGAATACAACAAATCAAGTATTTGAAATTATTTCAGAAGATATTAATGTTGTGCCAATAAGCGATGTTACGAAAAATGATATAGATAACACAATCACAAGCATTCAACAAAAAAATATAATACATTTATAATGATAGTAAAAACTCTCGGTCAAATTTATGATAACCCTACTCGGTGTTCAAGGCGCTATTTATGTATCATCGCCAAACAAAGTAATGACTATATTTGAATTAGTATATTCAAAACTATCCAAAATTGAACGAGCGTATTCCAGTGAAGTTTTTTGGTATATTTTCTTCTAATTCAAAGTCGCATCAACAACATCTTCTCAAGTTAGATGTTGTCCTATATCTGCCGATTTTACAGAATTCGTTAGCTTTTTTACACGCTTCAGCGTCTGGGATGTAGTTTCTTTTCGTGGCAAATTTGTGGAAGAGGAGGTTCACATGATACGCAATTTTTTGCAGCGTGTGTGATGAGGTGAATGTGTGTTGCGCTTGTATGTTTAATTTTTGTAAAGTCTTGCATTCCCATAGTGGAAAAAAGTTCGGCGTTTATCCTCTCGTTGACTCACACGCGTCTTCCCTTCTCAGTAAAATCCATCGAGGTTGAATTCGATTTGTTTGGGTTTGATTTACAACTCACGTAACTCCGTCATTGTTTAAATATTTAAAAAAAAAAGGTTGTGATCGTTTCAAGTAATAATAAACCTCACCCTAAGGTGCAAAAATGTAAAACAAACCTTTCTTTTTTAATAATAAAAATTGCGTTATTTCTAATTTCCTGAAGATATTTACTGCCTTAGTGGAAAGAATCCATTGAAGGATCCACATAAGCTTCGAGCTCAAAGAACAGGTCAATTTTCAATATTTTTCGCTGGCGAAAGATTGGGATGACGAAAGATGGAATTTCACACACGTAGTTTTGCCAATTACAAGTTTTTTTCCCTTGAAAACATTGATAAGCAATGAAGTTATATTGGCAAATACATTATAGCGCAATTTTTTCAATTCTACTCAAACCAATTCCAAGTAATCTAAAAGCGAAAACTATTCGTTGGTTCAGGATCGCAAGCTCGGCCAATTCTGGGATACGCCGCTACTTTTCTAGGGTCACACTTGTTACACGAAATTTACTAATTAAAATCCCAAGCAGGCAAAGTTTACTTATGCAAATTTCGCTTCTCCATTACATGTTTTACATTTCACTAATAGCATAAAAACCCGTGAGAAAGTTCAAAATGCAGTAGCCAAACGACTGCGGCTACATTTACATTCAACTCATTTGTCTTTAATTTTTTCCGGCAGTACTCGTGTCATGAGCATGACTCTCTGATGCCCAATGTTTCGGTTGAGACAGCTTTGCTTTTTAATTCATGCCAGGACGTCCGGACGATATGTCGATACTTTGCGCCGAAAATGCGTTCGTTTCAATTTCACTGCGTTTTAGTACACTGTAAACGTCGACCTGTACTGTAGCACTATCTATGACTAACTGAACAACTAGGCCGAAAAACATCGGCTTTTATATAGTACAGTGAGCACCTGTGATATTCAACCTGCAAGGGGTCGTATTATTGAATTCAATATGATGTATACCGTTAGATATATTCTTCTAAATTGTGGTTCGATTGCGCGGACATTGAAGGGACAAATTCATAACATATCCTGGACACTGGCGGAAAAAAGCAACAACCCAACTAACTGTACAGCAAATTTGAAAAATCTCATTTCCAGTGAAAATTTTCACTATCGATTTTTGCAAGATAAAATGATTAGAGATACGGCCTGGGCATTTTTACAGGATATTCTTGAAAGTATAAACTGTCGAAAAAGGCAAAAAAGATCGATTTTTCGAAAGTGTCACACTGGTATAGCCCCTTAAACATCTACATGCACCTACTGTGGGTAAAAAAAGTATTTGTTCATCTTACACGAAACTGTTGTTGATTTGGCTTTATCGTTTGTTCGTGTTTTCCCAAGATTTTTTAAAACAGACACCATGTATATCTAGGATAAGCTATCGAACACAGGAATTTAATAAATCATTTTATTTTTTTCGAAGGATAATTTGAAAAGTTGATAATTGATAATTTGAAAAATACTTTTTTACCCACTGTGTATCTCGAAAAGGAGGCGCGAAATACGTACATTAAACGAACTTACTCGTAATTCAAATTGTATCGTTTTTGTACATAGCGGCTCTTCCGAACAGACAGTTCACTCCCTATTGATGTTACCCTTCTCCATTGTTGGAGGTCATAATAGAATTGTTACCGCGGTATTTCAAGGGGCTTGACATTTGTAGCCGACAATCTCTCTGGCGGTAGTAACTGTCTAGGGGTTTTTAATTTTTGTTCTGAAAGTCTGATGTAGCCAGTGTTACACTAATATAACAATAGAAATTCACTCACAATCAAGAGCGTTTAATAGTTGAATGAAACTTAGTAGTAATAACATTAAAACATATGTTGAGATAACTTGTTTTCATACATTCTTAATTTTTAAACATGCCAATTGATACTTTTTTGTATACACGAGAAAAAAAACCTTGATTAAAACACTGGTATAAAGCGAAATTATTAAACGCAAGAAATGAAGAATCGTCAGCGGCGGCAACGTCAAATTAATTCCACAACACACGCAGTCACTACACTGTGGCTCAAAATGCCCATATGTACACGTATTTACACATAAATACACATGTATTTACACAAAAATACACAAAATTTTCTAATTTTCTGCTTTGTGCTTGCGGAGATATAGTTATTTTATTTCAATTGGTAATTATCACTTTCACACGACATCTCATGAATCAAGGGGAATTTCTTTCTTCTTTTTTTTTTTTTCATAGATTGAACTAAAGATTCTTTCACTGTACTAATTTTTCACAGATAATACAAATCGCCAAAAAACGATTAAGCCTTTCAATTGATTAAAACAACGTTTCCGAATAAATCCCCCGATTCAACCTCACGAGACAGTATTTTATCATCACAAATACTGTCTATACTAATCATCCTCCAAGCGCAAACCAAAGAAAACTGGAAATATCGACAACATTCAGGTTCGTCATCAAACATAATTCTTATCATTCTTATAACATCACACTCTCACACACTACCCTCGTTACTCAACAAAAAGAATAAATTAACATACTACAAATAATTACTCATACAATATCACCATGATTGAAATTAATGAAAAAAAAACTAACACATAATTTACACAAATCATTAAAACACATTTACAACTTATTCATAACACAAAGTACAACTATACAAAATCTGTAAACTCTATTTATTTAATCTGTATCACATAATTTATAGAACAAATAAAGTTTTTGAAGAGTATCCGAACCAAGGATCGAAACGTAACGAAAAAAAACCCTCTTTTTCTTTCGCCCACGACCTTGGAAATCTCACTGGCCGAATCGAAGCCGATTCCTCAACATCACATAAATACACATGTGTGCCTATCAGTGTGCGTGTTCATTAGGGTGGCCGTTATTTTGGCTTAAGAAAACAAATTTTAACGTCTAACAGAAAAACTAATCGAGATATGAAAACAAAAATCCGTGTAAAATTTGGACGCGCTGGAATAAGGAGAACACGTGCCACCGAGCACTTTAATTTTCAAAAATACATTCATTTTTTTAATGGCCGCACTGAAATATTTATTAGTCTCATAATATTAATTAAAAAATCTGGAATTGAGTACTTTGATTATACATATTAAGAGTTACAAAATATATTATTTACTGATTTTTTTCCATCAATCACGTACCGCAAATTCGTACCGTTGCATGAAATATTACATAAGTAATAGCAGTCCATCTATGAAATGATTGAAGTAGAGTACATTTGTTTACGTTCAGAATTTTTTTTGATATTCGGCGACAACTTCAAGAACAAACTGTATTTGATCTTCATCATAAGTCAATCGATTTTTATAATCGGTGATAATTTTGATGCCTCGCTCCGCTATATCATTACAGACACTTATTTTTTTAATCAATTGCGCGCCCATTTGATAACTCTCGTTCGAGTCCAAAACAGATACATCGGTGTCGAGAAAAGTACAATCAATTTTAAATCGTTCAAAAAACGCCATAGATTCGGGACTAATAAAGAAATCAATGTCTTTATCGAGCAGAAAAGTAAAGTCTGACTGGAAAACCTGATACCGTTTGGAACCGCATCGTAAAATCGAAATAAATTTGCAGAAACGTAAAGATATCACGTGTTATATTTTTTTCTATGTCCAACAATGGCAAACCAACTCGGTCGGTAAAAATGAGCGGACGAAGCATCACGACCAAATTTCGAACTATTTGTCTGCACTATATTTTATATTATCGCCACTACAGTTGGAAAATCTTCTCGCAGGCTCAAGAAAAATAATATCATTTTGAAGCATTCAATACACGATTATTATATTATTATTTGCATAAAAAATCCGCTCCGATAATTAATTCACTGCTTCGATTTCCCGCCACAATGTGGCCAAACCGCCACGGCCGTTTTCAAATATTCTATTAATTTTTCAATCTACTCCCGACTGTAAATAATTGATGGAAAAAAATCAGTGAATAATATATTTTGTACCTTTTAATATGTACAATCAATATACCGAATTCCAGATTTTTTATTTAATATTATGAGACTAATGAATATTCTAGTGCGGCCATTAAAAAATGCATGTATTTTTGAAAATTAAACTGCTCGGTGGCACGTGTTCTCCTTATCCCAGCGCGTCCAAATTTTACACAGATTTTTTTCTTCATATCTTGATTAGTTTTTTTGCTAGACGTTAACATTTTTTACCGAAGCCAAAATAACGGCCACTCTAGTGTATATGTATCTGGACGTGAGAAAAAATAGAAAAAATACACAGCAACGCGTTGGGTTTGTAATATTGGGATTTTTGCCTACTCGCTGTTTTTTCGTGAACATTAATACTTTATTGTAAAAAAAATCGTTCCTAATGCTTTCAAACGTTTCGAAACTGTTGTGTGATCAACTCCTACTGATTTTGCAAGTTCAGTTAGCGTCTCAGAATAATAATAATGATTTTCATGTGTTGAATTGGAGGCATTACTTCATGAAGACTCATGAAGTAATGCCTCCAATTCAACACATGAAAATCATTATTTTTGAAGCGTCTAAACCGTGCAAGTTGTTTCCGACCGAGCATGATCGCCGTGAATCTCAACAAGAGTTCCGTGTGCTACAGCTGCAGATTTTTTTTAAGTAAAGTAGTGCAGTAAAATTCTCTGCAAATACTTTTTTTGCCCGAAAT
The DNA here is from genome assembly GCA_964007375.1 of Ophion obscuratus. Classification (NCBI taxonomy): domain Eukaryota; kingdom Metazoa; phylum Arthropoda; class Insecta; order Hymenoptera; family Ichneumonidae; genus Ophion; species Ophion obscuratus. The sequence continues at coordinate 44,366,543 of OZ023321.1, read as the reverse complement.
TTAGCATGTTCGAAACTATTTAAAAAAAAGTTGTTTAGACTTTGGCGAAATGAAATATACTGAATTTCAAGCTTGCTTATAGTACTTCTTTATATATGCGTTGCCATCTTAAACTACACGCACGCAGTTCTGGTAACGTCATCAGTTGAAAAGTAGAACTTAATCAACGTCCTAATAATAATCTCCCTATCATGAGTTATCGGATAAAGACATGATTCTACATACGACGGCGGTAATGCCAAATGCAATATGTACTATTTTATCCCATGGCTAGGTAATGAACGTGAACGATCGCACGCATAACATCATCGTTACTTAAAACACATACGTGACTTTTCGTCAAAACGCTGAATTACCACTTGCGTGCTTTGAAATAGACAGTTTTCGCGACTATCAGTGTGTATTTTTAACCAGTGTGTTGGTCTAGTGGTTAGCGTGCTCACCGCAAAAGCAGAACATTGGGTGACCACGGGTTGCGAAGAGGTGCGAATGTGTGGGACATATAGAGGGTGCAAACTCTGTCAAGAATTTACAACCAACAGCATCGTATAGGCAATCAAGTGCTGGGACAATATCTGGCGATGCAAAGTGCGCAAAAAAAAATCTGTTATGGTAAAGTATTGAAAAATCGATGTAAACTTATTTTTTTAGCAAATATGTAGAAAAAACTTGCGTCAAGTACTTGAAAGTTCGGCCGTTGTCCTTTTCTGTGGAATCCATATTACCTTACCAACTTTCGAGTGCTTGGCATACGTTTTTCACGTTATGGCAACAAAAAAAGATTTTATAAATTATGGAATTTCTTTTTGAAATCCATGCAGTGATGGCTCGGTGTCATGTTGAACGAGTACTCCAATGAGCATTATAATATATAAATCATACACATAGGTTCTGATTCTAAAAAATACAATGAAAGCAAAAATATATCTAAAATCAATAATCGATCGAAAAAAGTGAATAAACTATTTACACTCTTGGGTTAGAACACAATGAATGTAGATAAGATTAGTCACTCCGATGAGCAAAAAAATGCAATACGTTACAATTAATTACACAATAATTATGCAGTGACTGATATTGGGAATTTTCACAATAATATCGTTCATACATAAATTGCCCTCACAAAAATCTAGAACATTCTGTACCATCTTTATTTACCCTAAATCACATCTAAACGTAAACCAACGACCTATAATAACGTATGCAAAAGTACTGCAAATTAAAAGAGCGCAATTGTATGACGGGTTAGTGAACTTATCGCAAACTGTCTACTGTCGAACAAACTCTTGAATGTTATTAAATATGCGCTGCTTTCTTTAGGGTGATGTATTTTTTTCGTCTTCTGTATTTTTGACTCATCAATATTTTAACAGTCTTTATAAAATGTATCTGCCTTCACTGTAAATAATGCAAGTTACAGCAGATACGTACAGTTTTTTCTTTGCTTATTGGACTAATTACGAAATTAGAGGTTGGATAAGAGGTTATGTAGGATTTTTTTTAACTCGCTAAATTTTAACGTTAGACAATTATGGGCTAATAATTGAACTATAAATGCAGTATAAATTCTTTACGAGAAAAGATAGACATACCAAATCCATATCAAAACTCTTGCATCGGTGCAACAACGAATCTGCACTTCGCAATGGCTGTCAGCCGACCGCACATATGCAGAAGACATCACCTAAATTAATATTATTTTGTAAAATTCTGATTGGCAAGATAACGATATGTCAGTATCGGTTGAACGTATTGAGTTGCAAATACGGACGTCGAAAAGTATGGATTCGAATTATATCCAAAAGTGTCGTCCCAATATCGTTTTTAAACGTGGTTGCTGAGATATAGGCATTGGAAAATTCTAATCCCGGTATTTTTGCGGGAACATCATCATGCTATCAGTAGCATGATGATGTTCCGTGGTCCTTAAAGCTGTATCGCATTGCAAAGGAAAGGAAGAATGTTTGATATTAGAGTGAAGAGGTAAACTATACTTAATCGTTAGTCCTCAAAAAATTAGATGTCATCAAGCAGAACAATTTCACTGCACTTTATACAATAAAAGGTTACAAATAGATGTCGGGCATCGCGTTAGTATTTTCTTAAAGTCCTATATTTGTCCAGTGATGTTGAAAATATAGAATCGATTGTTCAACACATAATCTTTACCATTCGCTCGTAAAAAAATACTTATATAATATAAGACTATATATAAATCTCAATCGCCGTATAACCGTGTATAATCGTACATAGAGAAAAGGAAAAAGCAACTGGTCGTAATGTAACGCAATCGTGAAACGATGGATTGTCTCCAATGATTGGGTGACAACGTTGGCTGTCTACAATGTTACCCGAAAGGCGATAGCGACGAATGCCCGGCGAATACTATTTACGGTCGAGCCTCGAGATGTACGAAACGAGATCAGACTCTCCCGAGTCTCGTCTAGACTCTGCTACAACTTCTTTTTCCTTTTTTTTTTCTCCGTTACCTGACCGTAGTTGCTTCACCGAGTCAGGAAAAACCAGACGAGGAGCCGCGAGAAATGGAGCATAGAGTCACGCAGCCGCGGACTTTTGTAGTGTCGTAAAAATTCCATTTGTGCATACACAGTGAGGAAACGCAAGTTGTCCAAACGAGTTTGACTTCTCAATGATCCGCATTACCCGAATACCAAACGATTCGACAAAATTCGATGATTACTCTCAATACGAAGTAAATAACAAGGCCCGGATATTGGTTTTCTACGATTGTTTCAGGTTTTCGATCTTCAGGGCGCCTATCATATGCAAACATTTAATGTTGACTTTTCTCCTCACATATGCCTTGCGAGAAAGAATCCTTCAATAAACTTACTGAAACGGGATTAATTAGCCGGTTCTTGTAGTTCACGCACTTTTCACATGACCAATTCGAAAAAAAAGTAGCAAGTGGTTAACCGCTTCATTAGCCTGCGTAATCACCATGCGTCTTTTATCGTACAACATTGCGATGCTGGAGAAAAAAAAATCAAATTGAGATAAATTAGCCGAGTAAGAAGTGATTTGAGGCTATGTACATCACAAAAATTAACTCAAACTCTATGATGCGTTTATTTTGAAAAACATTTATTCGATTAGAAGCGAGAGACGATAGAATTGTATGCATGTATATTTCTTTTGTGGAATATGATTCCGGGAAAAATGTTCTGACGACGCGGCAATTATTTAATGACTCCTTAAAGATATGTTTTCCGTTCAAATAGTCAATATTTTTCACTGCCTAAACTAAGTTCAGTTTTTTAATGTCTCAGCTGTACCAATAGGTTACCTTACCGCGACAATATGTGAGTGAACTTCCCGGTCCGTCATTTGAATGAGTATATATCATTGTTGTCATAGTCGAAAGGCAGAAGCCGAAGTATCCAGGCGTACGTAAATGGTATTGTAATAATATTATGACGCTTGGAATATTCTGCGGAAGCTCATCATTTATCATCAACGTTATCATAGTGTACGTGCGTGCGCGCGTGTGTGTACACACACACACACACACACATACAGTACACAAGCAAACGTTGCTTCAAGCGTATCAAACGTTTGAATAACGTTCTTGTTTGGTATCGTAGCATTTGTGTGGAATTTTCCTACGCCGGGTGACGGGTATAGATAAGCTTGACGCAAAACCAAGCAGGTAAATGTTCTTCCACGAGAATTCCAATAATAAAGGATCGTCACAATCGCTAGTCATTTATCGACCCAATTTAGCGAACTTTTATGGAGATTCGAACATTTCGTAACAGAAAGTCTCGCTCAAGTCAAAGTTTATATACTCTTTGCACTGAGAACGAAGACTGGGGTACAAATATTTTGATAAAAGATTTGCCACGAGTAGAAATAGTGCTAGCCTGTCTGAGTTACGACCCAGTAACTGGCTCGCCCAATTGAGCTCATACGAACTGACCAACGGATGGCTCGCTATGAGCTAGTAATATTGTGAATCGTTTGTTATCCAGCCCTTGTCTAGTCACTGCCCAGCCGATCTTGGTCACAAATGACAAAGTGAGGTTATGTGTCTACGCATAGTTCCATCGAGCGATTGGCTTATGGTTGGCTAAGCAATGAGTTAGAAATGACGTTGCGAATGAAAAAATCCTCAAGTCGGTATCTCGCTATGAGCTAGCCAGCAGTTGCCAAATGCGACCGCACTAGCCGAAATAAATGATCGGACAAATATAATTTAAGGTTGTGTAGTATGTGATGATCGCTCTCAATGCGAACGCAATTGAGTCATTGATCCGCTGATGTCATTTCCATTTGTTAATCCACCCATTTTTCACCAATCTAACATTGTGTAGTATGACATACGTAGACGATACGAAAATTCAGAAATTAAAGCAGTAGAAATGGCTCAGTGGACAACGTCACAACTCATCAGACTGAGGTCCCAGGATCGAAACCACATTACGGCGTGAGCGTTCGTCTGAGATAATTTAAAATTGAACCATTCATACATTTACAGCACAAATATCATAACCGTAATTAATGAACAACGAAGAATATCGTAAAAGGGTCCAATGACGTAAATAATGTGCAAAAAACACAACGGAAAAATATATATATAGCCGCAAATTTTTGTATATCTAATCGCCATCTAATTTTTTATTCCCCGTCACTAGCTGAAAAAACTAGGTCATGGCTAGGTCAGAAATATTATACAGACGTGAAATGTTTCTTTCTATCTAGTCACCATCAAATTTTTTGTACTCATTCACTAGAGGACCAAAGCGTTACAAGGCTGGGTAGTTGATAGCTAAGACGGCTAGCTAATGGCAATTCGAAAGATAACTTTACTAGCTTGTGACTAGGCGGTGATGAGTTACGTTTTCCACTCGGGTGAATGTGCCCGCAAAAACAAAACTCAATAAATCAAAGCCGACAATTGATAACCGAATCTGGTACATTTCTTTTCATTGATTATATCCTACCCATGGGATCTTAGCACCCAAGTATTACCGATCTTAAGGCCTTGCATCTATGAAGCTCACCGAAGAAAACTATTTTTTTTTGTTTTTTTTTGTGAGAATACTAAAAAAAGCCATCAAAATGAGGTTTGGATCGTGTTACGAATATGGACGGAGAAGAAAAAAAAATGTATGAAAAAATATATAAATTTACAGCTCGGTCGTACCTACACTTTGAGAGCGTTTTTTAGGCACCCCGGGAGAACGCAGAACTGTTATGGATCAGCACTTAGAACAAAAAAATTGTTACTTAGGTTGATTTTGCTAGAGCAGTACATACGATTATTAAATAATGCTAAATCACTTATAAAGAGGAGAATTGTTGTTGAATCGTAAAAAAACGTGGACTTCTTTAGATATTCTGAGGAGCTACAGTTGGATTTTCTACTCAATCGGATGAAAACTGCCCGAATTATTCATTTAGGCGATTCGGGAGCTATAATCCACAAGACACGGAATTGCAGCTCTCCTTCGAATTCTGCGTGTACCAACTGAGGCATTCTGATAGTGGGTCTTGAGTTGTTAGGTCGTATATTTTTTGTACAACGACTGGACTTAACGACTTCAAATTGCTACTTTCATCGTATACGCTGTTCCTGTTCCGGAGCGTTCGGAGGCGCTTCGGAAAATCAACACTAAAAACTGAAGGAACAAATTTGGCGTATTATTCTTGTGATCTCTATACATAATTTGAGCGAGTAAAAAAAACAGTCAACATTTTTTTTCTACTCAGATGTAAGGCTTTAATTTTTTTAATTATGCACATGATAATTTACATGATTACATTCTTCCCTTTCATTTCCGAAAAAATTGACATCAAACGATGAAAAGGTCTAAAACAAATTTTGCGTAAATTGTAATGGCTATTTACATATGTACGATATAGGAAAAACATCAATTAGAACGATGACATTACCCAAATATAACATGTCACAATTTTTATAAGCATTGCCTTCTCGCAATTACTAAAAAGGTACCAAAGATTATGCACAAGCTTTTACAACGTTTGTAGTCTATAGTTTCGGATTCATTTTGAAGTTTCACGGGGGAAAAAACTCGAACGCGAAAATTACCTAAAATAAATTTTTGAGCAATTTTAGCAAGAAAGTTTCATTTGTCGTCATAGGGTACTAAAGGAAATAAGTCAACACATGCGACACTGACGCTTCTGAAAGGTTTGTATTCTCTTGTAGTTCCGTATTTATCGTTCGTAGTTGCAGAAAATAAACTTCAAACGAGGAAATGGCCGGAAAACAATTTTTTCTGCAATTTTACGAGACAATATTCGTTTGCAGTAGTAAGCTAGATAACTACAAACGATGCACGCGCTTTTTAAACGTTGTCAGTTAATTGTAGTGCCTTCTTTATCGTTTACAGTTGCGAGAAAATGAACTACAAACGAGAAAATCTCTTGAAATTGGTGTTATGCTCTTTATCGAAGACATTTTCATTTGTACCTATTTAACTTCAGAAAAGGCCTTTTATGCGTCTTCAGAAACATCAGAATAAACCCCTTATCTGTCTTCCCTACACAATATCAGGAAGAGGTCAGGCCTTCCAGCGTGTATCAGGCTAGCGATGCAACAAGTCTATAAGGAAAGGTTGCGAGGTCGATCTCTCCGATGTCGATGAAATTTGGCATGCTTGTAGAATAGGTACAAATAGGCAACACGTATTTTTGATATTTGCTGAACCCGATTTTTAAGGGGTGAAACGCACCCTCGATAATAGAGGTGTTTTTCGTATTTCGTTGATAACGTTATCGTTCTCATCTCCAGTGTATAGTACACGAAAAAATAAATTAAAAAATGCTGCAATTAAAAAATGTTCACTTCGCGTATCGTTAAAACGTTGTCGACGAAAAACGAAAATCACCCCAATATTCGAGGGTGCGTTTCAGCCCTTAAAAATCGGGTTCTGCAGATATAAAAAAAAAATACGTGTCGCCTATTTTTACCCATTCTACAAGCATGCCAAATTTCATCGAAATCGAAAAGATCGACCTCGCGATCCCTCCTTGTTAGACTAATCTCGAGTTGCCGCTTTCTCAGAAACTGAACGTGAGCTGACGAACTAAGCTCTCGAAAAAAAGATAATAAGTCTTTAGTGGTACTGATACTTATTATTCTGCAAGTATAAAAAAAAGTGATAAGCATGAGAAAGTACATGCTGTAGCGTGGCACTGTTGTGTCTCGTCGTATGTGAAGTCTTATCGTTATGTAGTGCCAACCTCGGATACGCGAGATCGCTTCGCTTAAAGCCACCTGGCGGATTGTTGGCGAAAAACACTCAACCATTGTTTGAACAACTATTGATTTTAAAAACCTCGCACCGCCTGTTTTACTTTTGGGACTCATGTCATAATCCAGTTATTCATTATGTTATAACGAATACTTATTGTAGTAAACCGGTGTGCTGGTCTAGTGGTTAGCGTGCTTGCCCCTCTGTACCAGAACACCCGGCATCGGGAGGTGACGGGTTCGAATCCCAGTCTCGTAATCACGGAGAAAAATAAATACGGGCGGGACGTAGCTCCAGGTCTACACGGATGTCACGCACACGGATCGGTACGTGCGTGTCTCGTGTGTGTATGACTGTAGCCTGTGATTTGTTTCTCGACGAAACGCGACTAGCTCTGAAACTGGGAAGCAAACTTATATATATATATATACACACCATATTGCTATTTCCAAATATAGATCAAACAAGCGGTGCAAGGTTTTCAAAATAACCCGCGAAAAACTTTTTTGTGGTATTTTGTTCGGAGCTGATACACATGAACTTTGATTTACTACACTCGACTACAGGCCAAATCTTGGAAAAGCATTTAAAAAAATTAAGATCGGTGATACTCGAGTGACAAGTTCACAGGGATGTATAGCTTGACGTTCCTGTTTCCGCCACGACCGGAAATCTAGATAAAATCCCTTTTTGCGTGTTCTTCATTTCATCTCACGCAAAGTTATGCGTGCGCTCGGGTGAATTGATTCGGGTGAATAATATTAGGCTAGGTACACACATACACACACGCACAGAAAGAGAAAGAGAGACCCGCGCACACTCGATCAAAATAAAAAAATATATAAACAAAAAAGCAGTTTTTGATAGCAAGGAACGTGTAATTTCCTTTAGAGCATGTTTCTTTTGGCTTTTCCTTGCCATAACAAAAGTCTAAGAACTGAAAAAATTCTCAACACCGGCCGTCAAACGTACGTTAGACATATAAGATGCGCTTAAGAAGTAAGGCCACTGTAACGGCCCAAAAAAAAGGTTTTTTCACTAATTTTTTGCTCCCGAAATTGAAGGTATTTGAAAAAAAACTTTTAATGGTGTTATCGGGCATACATTAAACTTTATTATAAAATTTTTTTACAGTAAAAAAAAACAAAATGGCGGTTCCACAGCTATCTTCCCGGGACATGTTTTGCTTCCAGGGCTCCGCGGCACGCAGCACCACTGGTGCACTTTTGAATCTAGAACAACAAAAAAACCATTAATCTAGAGGGCTATAGCTAGAGAATGTCGATCGGATTTTAAAAAGTATCAATTTTTGTGGATTTGGCGTGCGTTTGAAAAAAAAATTGATTTTTGACGAAAAAAACGGCAAGTTTTTTGTTAATAAAAAATCAATAAATAAAGTTCTTGAAAATTCCGATCGACATTCTCAAGATGATGTAAATGTTCACATCTGGTTAAAATTTCAAGTAAAAAAAATGAAAATTGTTCGAGTTATGCTGCGTGCCATTTTGAAAAACCATGTTTCGAGAAAAACGCGTTTAAAGTTTTGCGAATAGTTTTTTATTGGAAAAAATTAAAAAAAGAAGTTAAAAGGATTTAAACTATTTTTAAACTAGAGGGTTTAAACTATTTTTTAAGCCAATAAAAAAAATCGATTTTTCAAAAAATTTACAGTGGCCTTACCCCTTAAGCGCTGAAAACAAATCATTGTGTTGCGAACTAATTCTAAGGTCACGGACCGCCAACCAAATTTTTCGGTTTGTGCAATAAAATTGAAGGTTCTTTCAAGAATTTTTCGCATTAAGAAACAAAACGGTTAGAATTAACAAAAAATATTATCAGCTGGGTCGAACGTTTTGTAGTATGTCCGAGACCATAGATTGAGTCCATTCAACACTTTTTGTTTTTCGTGTGGCCTGTTAGACAGATGATTTTGTGTCGTTTATAGCTTATCAACTAATGCGTATTTGTCGCTTTGAAGATGACATCAATAGGACAATGAAAAAGAACATTTCTTCAAATTATAACATTCATAACAAAACGATTGAAAAGGTAATTCATTTGAAATACGTTGCTTACGATTGTAAGAAAAAAAATGTCGTTACTAACAGACCGATTTCGAACTTTTAATGTTTGGTAATGCGTCACCATGCTGCTCTTTATCTGACTTTGGTATGGGCTTGCATACAGTGTTCGTACCACGCGGTTAGCAACGTGCCTCAATTTACCAATGAAAGAATTACCGAGCTACCAAATATGCGCTTGATCCACCAGACTAGAGTGTAGTAGTTTAGGGTTAATAATTAAACTTATCATAAACAGTTCGGAAATATTCGACCTCATGTTTAAATTTAAATTGGAATATTTGCACAAAACATGTGTCGTGGTATTTTCTTCCACTTCCAATCACCTACACTTTTTCTCCCCTTTCCCACCTGACAATACTAAGCATCCAAGCGATAAATATAGCAGAAGGTAAATCCATTTAGAAAAGCTTCCTCGTAAAATTCCAATGCACGTGTGCGTACGTCGTCGAGAATATTCCTCACACGAAGTGGCATTAAATCACGTCGAGTTCTCTGCTTAACCGGATTAAAGCCGAGTGAGCGTGCTAGCAAACCCCAAAGAGGAGGTGGAGAAAAGGTACCTCGGTTTTGGGGTTGAGAAGTGTTGTCCATGACCATTTTGGTTTCGCTGGAATTTACAATTTCGTGTGTAGCATATACCGATGCATTCTGTGAGTAGGAAACACACCCACCCACAAGTTGCATTTAGAGCAAAACGGCAACAGGTGCAATACGATTTCCGTTCGCTCTCAATTACCAGTTACCGAGAGTCCACTCTGATTCAAGCATCGACCTCTTACGAATGCAAACGTTTTTTTTTGCTTCCATTTGTATACAACATTAAATGCACCATCGCATACGTATTCTTGTTGATTTCCAAAAATTACTATGTCCGCAAAACAATCTTTGTTGAGAGTAGATCACGAATGCGGATCTTTAATGAACAAGATAAAAAATTAACTCGAGGTTGAACAGCCGGAGTTTTTAGCAGGCGAAACAATAATTTTGTCGCGGGTGTAAGAATGATCCATTATAAAACGAACACTTGTTGATGGGCATGATTTTCAAGGTTGGTTTTCCATTCAGAAAATACCAATTGCTTCGTATGTGCTCGGCATTTGCGATTGGAGCCTTACACCAGTTTATCGAAACAGATCGGCAGAATTTCTAAAATCTCAGATGGGTAAAACAAAATCAGCGTGTGAGTGTCGAACTTGGGACGAGTATTAAAGATATTTCGCTTTCCTTCGTAGGAGCGGGACCCTTATCGATTTGCGCGCGTTCTCCCAGTTTGCTCTGCTTTGCCATTACGAAAACAGACTCATTCTTGGGGAGTGAATGTTACAAAACGTAACTCTTTCTTAAACATGCCGTTTTGTTTTTGTTTTCGAAATATGGCAGTTTCCTATTTTCTTCGAGTTCTTTCAGGTTTCAATTTTCAGAATTTCATCATATCAAACAAACTTTATTGATAACCTCGAACAATCTTGATCGTAGTATTCTTTATATATACATAGTATAAATGTGCGACCTTAAGTAACCCAGTTCTCGGGGAATGCGATGAAATTATAAACTATATTATAAATGTTAAGGGGCTATACCAGTGTGAACGCTAAAAATTTGGATGATTTTCGGGAATTGTTTAGAAGAAAAGTACTCAATTAAATGTTTCGGAAAATTAAAAATATATTTGGCTATATTTGACCTATGTTACCTCATTTTTTCATAGAAAAATATTGAGATCCAAGCGACTTATGCGCTGCCTTCGGAGGCGCGAAAAAAAAGTTCCTCCACTGCTGACATGATTCCGGCCGATTGAGTAGCTGAAAACGAAAAAGGAAAAAATCTTTCAACTGGAAGGTATGTCCTGTGCAATGACGTAGGATTTTCAAAAAATATTCAAATCCAACAAAATGACGTAGTTATGAAAAAAGTCTGCTTTCTTGTCTATAAAACGGTCGTTTTTTTCAATGCCAAACTGTCAATTTTCATTCTATCGAAAACATTCTGCGTCATTGTAGAGTAAATGTATTCAAGAGTACTCAGTTCAAATTTCAAGTCAATCGGATAATTGCTCTTTGAGTTGCAATGTCAGCAAATTTGAAAAATCTCTATTCGAGAAACACGCGTTTATAGATTCAACTATCGATTTTTGCAAGACAAAATGATATTCACCATAAAAACTGCTAACTACAGGATATTCTTGAAAGTATAAACTGTCGAAAAAGGCAAAAAAATCGATTTTTTTTAAGTGTCACACTGGTACGGCCCCTCAAAATGTCTATGTATACATGTTTGTCCCTCTATCATACTTCAACGATCCAACGGATCTGAGTAAAATATCACATGTACGCAGGCTGACCCAAATTAACTTCTTACAGGCTCCTTTTTTTCCTGGACAATCAGGCAGTTCACGTGGGATGTGATGAAATTTTCTTATATAGTTGTTATACTATCGCACCTGAAAAACAAAACGAAGCTAAAGTAAACTTGGCATGCAAGTCGAGTACTAACCGATGTAAAATGGAGCATACATTTTATACTTATCAAACGAGGCATTTATTACGAACTCCCTACCGATATCGGTATATCTATAGCATCTGCCTGAACGATAAAGACCACATAGATATCTGCAAATTTATAAGTTAATTCGTTACTCAATGATGCCTGAACAACGCTAGGTCTGTATAGAACATTTTATGCAGCTAGTCTTTAAACCGAAGTGACCGGCTGCTTTTTTTGAATTACAATCTTCGTATTTACTGTTTCCACGCGGACGAAGATGCGTACATGCGAGTATATTAACAAATATCGAAAATTTTGAAGAAGTTACTTATTTAATCCAAAAATTGTTCCAATTGACTATTTCCTTATAACACCGACTGCCTCGAATTGGCCATTCATTGTAAGCAAATGAGCTCAACTTAGTCGAATTAAATTGGTTGATGAAACGAAACGCTTGCGCCCCATAAAACACCTTGGGCACCAAGGCTCACAATAACTGTGTATATATCAAGTATACTAAATGGGGGTGAATATTTTCCCGTGCTTATACAGTGTGTCCAATTTTCATATTTTTACGAAAATATTTCCCGACTTTTGCGTCGCTCGGAAAAATATATCGTGTTAAATTTATATAGGTTTACGGGGATCATCTCTTAGAGGAAGCGAGTATTGTCTGATTTATTAAATGGATCTATACGTTTCCTTTAGTTGGATATATAGCATATTGTGATACGAATTCATCAAACTGTAATAAGTTGATCGTCCTTGAGCATCCAACACCACTTATCTTCGTCAACAGTTTTCCCACGCTCAATACCGAGAAAAAGTTTTTCTTCTGTATTTGATGGAGGGAACTTGGACTTATTCCCGTTTACTTTACCAGTGAATGTTACTTGGCTCATAGTTGCTCTGATAGTTTGTTGACGCATTATGCACTTGGGCCCATCGATTATTAACCGATTCAATACTTTACTAATTTCGAAAGTGGTTTCGCTGTAAAGTAGAAAAAACTAATAAAAAAAGAAAAAGTCCTGTATTGCTATTGAACATGTCACATCCGGAAGGGATGAGAACATAAATCTTCGTTTCCCTCTTTCTTACCTACGCCAAGTGCAATAGCACGGGATGAGGATAAAAAATGAGATTTGTGAAAAGGGAATTTAGACTTCGTATATCTACGCAGTTGAGATATTGTAACGAGTTTGACGGACATAGCTTCCAGTAACATGATTTTTTAAATTCTTTTATGATGTTTGAGGTTTGGATTCCTCGAAATACAGTTTTGATAATCGAGGAAAAATACAGAAACATATAATCGGCTTAGCTTACGGTCACAGAGTGCCCGTTGTTCGTAGTCGGACGAAAGGCCTTCGCTCTTGGGTCAGGTACGCTCGCTCGTACAATCGATGATAAGAACGCTCGGAAGGTTTTATAAGAGTGTGAGTAATTGTTTCTGTCCTACTCGGACACTTCGCGTAGTTGAAAATATGAACTTGCCTCAAAAACATGAAGTTAGAGAGGATTCGACGTGGAGCAAAGTTGTGGTATGTGTCGCGATGATGAATAAAGGATTTCAAGTTGAAGCTAAACACTTCAAGTTAAACATAGTCGAAGATTGGTTCCTACTCTTAAGCCGAACATATGAATTTGATTATCGCCTTATAAGAAAGTGTTTTTTTTTTAATGGATTTCGGTACGAGTTTTTTGTTGTTGTTTTTCTATAGTTATGTGAATATACTTTTTTATTTCCCTCTAAGATGTATATGTACGCATTTCCTTCTTTTTATTTTTCCTTTTGCATATATACTTATTTAACTACTTTACTTATCTTAATTGACAAGGTTAAAAGAACAATAACAATGAGGATAGAGGAAAAAGCTGGTGAGCATGATTAGATTTGTCGTTTTGGTGCTTGAATATGTCTTCTCGTGCGAACTCAAGGGCAAAGAACGCCGCTTAGGATGTTGATCGCACCTTGGACGAGCGGAGATATTAAGGGAGAGATCATGTGTTTCAGAGTTTATCACGTCCTTGACCAGTTTCCACCGTTGACGTTTTATTCTTGGGTCGTTAAGCCAGGTGCATCAGGCGGTCTGTAACCGAGCCCCATACTGCACCGACGAGGTAAACCGACTAGCCGTACACAGTGTGTATGCTGTATGTATGGATCACCGTATCTACGATTAGCATGATCGTTCGCACGACAAGTAACATCCGGATGACACCAGCGCTTGCTGTACCGCATTGAAGGAATCTTTTCTTGGGTACGATTCCAGATGGAGTCCGCTTGGCGTTGTTAGGTTGTTGTCATCCAGGAGATCTAACAACTTCTCCCCTTCATTGACAATGTTTTGACCACTGATGCCGTATTGTTTAGGACAGTGGGTTCTTCTACGGGAAACATTATGTGTCCTCGTAGTATGTCGATATCTTCTTTCGAATAGGTCTCACAGGATGCTAGTGATGCTGGATTGGTGTGTCGCTAGTTAGACTTTGTCGTCGGCTTTATGCATGTAGGTGATATGACTTTGATCAAAACAGACATAAATTCGTACTAGGGGTCCTTAAAATGTAATATGGGGGCAGTAGGGAGCTGCAGGTCGTATGCGTTCCTCTTATTGATAATATATGCTTTCGAGGGGTAAGGAAATATGTTTCGATTTTACCAGTGACAGGCAATTGATTGTAGCATTCTTTTAACCTAGTCAGATTAGCTTCCATTGTCATACATTGAATAACGTTACTACTTCGCCTGCAAGTACCGCTATATAGTCCGGCTTCTTCATTGAGTTATTTCCAAATTCGTCCACGGCTTGGGTGGGTCAAGACAAACTATTGTTGGGCATTTGTCGCTCATTGCCGTGCAGAAATGTCACCGAACATTCCCTACTTTGTACTCGGCCCTGACTAGACTTGCCTTGTCCGATTTACCCGATCGGGCCCTCCGACGGAACAAACCGGAAAGATCGCAAAATCGTTTTTTTTTACGGCTCATCCTCTATGTTTGGAAATTACAATCTTCTGGACGGGACACATTGCGAACATATACATCATCACCTAATGTCTAATACCTGGCCAGAACATTGACATGTTCTGACATGTGGAGCTTATCTTTAAGAACTGAAGAAAATCTACTTTGCTTTTCGCATCATCAAAGATATTTATAGCTGATTGGAATGTAACACATCTGTTGTAATTCTATTCATCATTAAAAAAAATCATTTCGTCAATGATAATCGACGAGGATAACAATGCTTATCATAAATACCGGGATTACGATAACTAATTATTTGAGCATAAAGAATAGAGCAATTATATTATGAGACAAAAAAGTGATGCAGGTAATTCGTCGTTTTTGAACGCCTTGTCGCGACGATGGGAAATATCAATGTTCTCGCTGGGAAGACATTACCTGAATGTATTTCGCCAACAATTCGCTAGGTGGCTATAAGCGAAGCGTTTCGCGTAAACAAGGTACCATCGTACGGGGATAAAAGTTCGTCGTGTGAGTATTTTGCGATATTTGTGAAATAACGCTTTGCACTCTAGCCGTTTTTCGCTTGGATAGTGATCGGTGTACGTTTTTCTGTCTGTTTGACTATCAGGAAATGCGAGCAAGCGTATTTATATACTCATATACTACGTTAGCAAGTGGATAACCAACAAACAATATGATGTCGAAATACTAAATTGAATCCACTCCTGATTTTACCTGATCAAGGATTCCAAAAACGCTGAAACGTCATTTTTAATTTCCTCGTTTGTTCCTGGTTATTACCCGATCTATTTCCTATATCTTTCCTGGTCATTTACTGCTTGTTTTCCGGCCCGTTCCTGATCAGCTCCGCAGAAAGGGAACGGCGGATCGGGACCTAGCCATAGATCCGTTGGATTGCGCACCTATTCCAGGATGGAAGGCCCGACCAGAGCTTGATATGATCTAGAGCAAGCAGATCAGGGGCAGTACTTTCCCCACCCGGTTGTGATACGCTGGCGTATGCAAATCGTAATATACTGATTTTCTAATGTAATATAATAATTACGTATATGAATTTCAAATTGGCGTAAGCGAATATATCTAGGTTCGCTACTGGAAATCTCTCTCGAATTGTCAATGAGTTAGCTCAGCGAGTTTCGAATATAAACGATTTCGGGTGTTCTGTATTGAGGGTATTGTAACCACAAATTTAATCGGTTTCTCTGGGTACGAGAACAAGACCTTACTGAATAGATTGATAACGGCTATCTGAAAAACAGTGTAATTATTAGGTTAGTTATTTAGTTCTTATGGTGAAAATCGGTTAGGTTGTGTGTCTTTTTGTTTTTGGTTTCGGTCTTAAAGTGCGAGCATAGCATTCTGTTTTCATGCACTATTCGTATCGTGTATTGGATTTTCAACGTTACCCTTGTCCATTTTTTTCTAAGACCTTATGCGGTCCTGTACAAATATTTCCAAGTTTACCTGCTCTTCGACCCTTTTGCAGGTAGACGCAATCTCCTACCTTAAAATTTTAGGATGAGCATTTGTTAAATCGGACGTTGATGGTTTCTCTGCGAGCGGATCCTCATCTCCAGAGGCTTTCGTGTCAGGAGACCTGACCTCTGAGTCTACCGAGTCAGCCTAATCAGGATCGGCATAATTTTTGGAATAAGGGATAGGAGGTGCTTTGTGCTGGCTAGGGCCCTCAGCTGTTTTTGGGTCAATTGCCCCTGGTGCGTTACTATCTCGGTTTCCGTTTCCGCGTCGCCACTGTCCTCGCAACTTATGAGCTTACGAGTGCGGTGTGTAATGTGTCAGGGTTTGAGGGTAGCTTCAAGGAATTCGTCTTTTATGTGAAACCGATCTGAGTACGTTTCAATCATTTTGTCTAACTTTTCATTTTCCAAGTGATGTAGACGCAAGAGACACTCTATTGTTTTTGAATGTTCTGGATTATATTCAATTTTACACGATGTTGACTCAGAGGTGGAGATAAAATTTATTTTTGGTTGCGAATTTACTTTTGTGTTTGACTTTTGATCTATTTTCGTTTTTGCTTTAGGTTTTTTATCGTCTTTTAGATTTTGTTTTGATTTTAGGTTTATCTTTTTCGTTTTCATGTTGATTTGTTTTTTTTGTCTTGGTTTTATTTTCCTCGTTCTAGTTTTTATCTGGTTTTCCTTGGTCATCGTTCTCATTGGAACGTTGCCAAGGTTTTATTTCGACGTTTCTTGTCGATTTGTTTGGATTGGCCACTACCGGACTCTAGATAGGCGTAGTTGTCGTGCAATCTACGTCCGGATTAGAAGGATGGCCAATAACTGGATTGGAATCATCGCGAGAAATTCGATTGTAATCGCAGATTGTCGTGCAATCTCATTGTGGATTAGAAGCATCGCGAGAAATTGGATTGGAATTGCAGATTGTCTGTGCAATCTAATTTTGTTTTATGTTTTATTTGGTTTTCCACGATATCGAATTCCTGTAGTTTTATGACTGGCACGCGCATTTTCACGGCATCATTTGTGATATTAAAAACCTCCAAGTGAGTCTTTCCGTGAATGTTCGTCACCAAGCAGCCGCCGGCGTAAACACCCTTACGAATTTTTATAGGTGGGATACCCGTCCTTTACGGTGCGGTTTTCGACTCTTATGTGGAAGGAGGTTTCTCGTACGCGAGGAGATTTCTATTATCTCCTCGGATTCGTTCCTTAATTCGAAAGGCCTTGCCTTGCCAATGCGCTCGAGACGTTCTGCCTTGAAATTTATTTTGGATTTCGTTGCGAAGAAAAATCGACACCCCAATAAACCGGGGCAAGGGCCTTTGCACACGGCGTATTTTCTACCCGCAGACGATACGATACAAACACGATGCCCACCTGATCCACACGCTTTTTTGGCTGAAAAACGCGCCGTAAACGCGCGTTGAAAATGCGCTGTTTGCAGAGGCTCTAAGGGAGCTGCACTTCGACAGGTATAATTGCCTGATCAAGCGAGCCCGCCGAAGGCGGGCAAAGTTCAATCGTGCAATTATACTGCGACGTCTCGTTCTCGATGATTACTGGTAGAGTTTTAGAGTTTAGGCTAAAAATAAGAAAAAAATGATCTATTTGTTGATAAAAAGTTTATGTGAGTATATATGTATATATATATACATATATATATATATTGTAAATATTTGTTTTACATAACTCGCTTAAGAGCTAAGAACGGAAAGGGCAAATGATTCGTTTTTATCTTGAATTGGCCGGTTATAACATTTTGAAAAGACTTCGACTTTTCAGACCATCCTGCTACCCCTTTGATTGTGTCTTTATTTAACGCCCTTACGTATTGCTCGAAAAATTGTCGCGCGTTTTACGCTGTAGGCTGAAAAAACGTTTGTATCGATTCCGGTTTTTTCTAGAATGGATTTAACCCAGTGAGAAAGAGTCTGTGCCGTAACAGGCTTATACGGCTTAATGGTAGAAATAAATAAATTTGTATGTTTTCCTCTGATATTTTTTGTTCTTTCTGCATACTCCAGTACCGCTTTTGCCGGACATATTTTCTTTCTTTCTCCGAAGAAAGGTAATACGATATTTGGTTTATATTTTCCTGGCTTAGAAGTTTTAATTAATTTTGGGATTCTTATCTCAATTCCTGTCTTCGTTTCTATAATATTACCTATGTCAATTGGAGCCATTGTTTGTAACCGATGCGCCGTAGTCAACAGCAGTAATAAAATTGTTTTTTTTCGAAAGTTCTTTTAGTTTTAAGGTCCCCTTAGATGACGAATCTTCATTATAATCGAGAACTAGGAGGTCGATATCCCATGCAGTTGTGTATTTCGCCCTCGTCGGTTTTTGTTTAAAGACACCCCACATAAATCGACTTATCATTTCATCGCTTGAGAATTTTACTGACGTTAATAATGTAATTGCAGCTCTGTCTGAATGTAGTGTACCGTATTCCGCTCCTTCTTCGAAACGTTTTGTTCAAAATTCTATTATTTTAACCCTATCGTTGTTAAACCCGTCGTATTTATTTTCTTCAGCGAAAATCCACTACTTTTTGAGTGAAGACTCATATTGTTTAATCGTAGCTTTCGCGAGGGAGTTCACCATGATAGCTGCCGCCTATGGGGTAAGTCCCTTTTTTCAAAAAAGCCTGCCGGACAATTGCCCCGCCGCCAGGGAAAGTGTTCGTGCTAACGGATGACACTTCTCTCTGCAAGGAGATAACAAGTTGTTACTTGGCTTAAAAATGATGATACGTCTCCTGAGCAGTGCGTTGAAGAGAGGATACCACGATTGAGTCGGCCAATGTGGTATTACTACGACGCCTTCGGCTTTGTCCGTAATTATTTTCATAAGAGTCGGTAAAATTAACGCGAATGGGGGGAATGCATACGATTTTTCTTTTGCTCGCGACACTGTGGAAGCATCAACTTTACATACATAAGGATTAGGAAATCTGGAACAGAATTTCTTTTCTTTTCTGTTCATGTCTGTGGCAAACAGATCAATGCTAAATGGACCAATTTTTATGTTAATTTCTTCAAATGCTTTTTTGGATAACTCCCATTCTGTATCTGTGTTTGTAATACGCGAGGCCGTGTCTGCATAAACGTTTTTTTTTAATGCAATATACGAGGCTTATATCCAAATTTTTCTTTTTCACACCACTCCCAAATCTGACGTGCGAGATTGTTCAGAATTGGGAATTGAACTCCCCCAGTTTTATTAACGTACGCTATTGCCGTAGTATTGTCCAGTATTAGCAGAATCTCGCAGTCATGTAACTGATATGCAAAACTTTTAAGAGCAAAAAAGGCCGCTAAAAGCTCGAAATAGTTTATGTGGTGTTTCTTTTCTTCGTTATTCCACCAACCATTTATAGACTGCTCATTACAGTGAGCGCCCTAGCCCATTAGAGAGGCATCTGAAAAAATCGCAATTTTGTTATTCAAAGTTCGTGTCGTATTTATTCCAACTTGGCTATTTCTTTTCCACCATTCTAAGTCCTCTCTTAGCTTATTACTTATGATCATACGTGCCTCGTAATTTCCATTCTTTGCTATCAGCAGTAGGAATTTTTCTCTTTCCATTCCTTTACAATGGACAGTGCCGTATGCGACAGTTGGACAAGCTGCGTTTAGAACTCCCAGTAAATGTGCAAAAATTCTAATCTTACACTCCTTTCCGGGTTGAAATTTATTTAGCAATGTTTTAATTTGTCTTTTTTTCTTGTCTGTTAATTCCAATGTACAGTCCGTTGAGTTGACTATAAATTAAATTGACTCGTGTACGTGTAATAAATTAAATTGACTCGTGTACGTTCTTTTGACAATTCTGGAAGTTTTTCCCTATAAGCAATATATCATCTAAGTACATTATTGATAAGAAACCCCCTACTTCTCAGCACATGCGTTGCTGGTTTCATAATTTTTGTAAAGAGGTATGAGCTTATGGATAACGCGAAAGCTAAAGATCTGATTTCGTACATTTGTTTCTCTAAAGGTAAATCGTAAATATTTTCGATCTTCTTTGTGTTCCGGTACAAGGAAGTATGCGTCTTTAAGGTCAAGTGAGGCCATAAATGCGTTTGGAGTTACTAATTGTATTACTGACCTAATGTCTTCCATTTTAAAGTGAGGGGCTTTGATGAACTTGTTCAAGCTTTTTTAATTTGGTATAAAACGATTGGAACCGTCAGCTTTCGGTACCAAAAAGATTGGTGATATAAACTGTCCGACACAGTTCTCGCACTTTTCGATCGCATTTTTCCTCTAAAAATTTTTCAATTTCTTTCTCTAGTGATTCTAGTTCTCCCCCTCTCCACTTTTGCTGTTCAGGAGACCTGAATTGGTGCGGGGTTTCTTCGAACGGTATTTTATATATCTTTACCCAATTTTTGATAAAATTATCGCTTGTAATGTTTTTCCATTATTTGATAAACGAGCTTAGAATGCCTGCTATGTTTTGTACCTTCTCTATTTTTTCGATAACTCTTTCGTCGGTCGATTTCTGTCTCGGTTCGTTTGAGTTGGCCGATACGGTGTTTTCGGCTTGAAGCGAACGAATTGTTTCCTGTGGTACCCGCCTGTCTGTCTGTTCTGGGCAGGTGGGCCTCTCCAGTTTCCCTGGACTTGAGTTCAGTGAAAGACTTTTTTGTCCTGAGCTTTGATGCTATTGCAGGCTGCCTCCATCGTCTTAACCTCTTCTATTTGATAGGCCAGTTTTTGTCCGTAGAGCTATTCATCTGAGTGAGTTGCCTCTACTACTGGTTTAACGCTTTTGTTTCATCATCGGCATGATGAACGATTTCCTTCTTATAGACTGCGGTAAACTTCCGCCAATGATTTGCCAGTGTCGGACAGGAGCTCAATGAGTTTCATCTGATCGATTTCGTCTGGAGAGTCGTCGAGCAAGAGAGACACAGCTGCACCCAATGAAACGATCGTTGAACCCAGGCACCCGTGTGTTGGCACAAAGTGTACGTCCCGTTTCTTTGCTACTTCTGTGATTGCAGCACTTATTTCCAAATTTATTTTGAGAGGTTCGGCATTTAATTCTGCTTTGCAAGGATACTTTTTGGTCAGGCTTTTTCTATTTTCCTCGGGGGTTCCCTCCGTCATCCAAGTTTGCCAACGGTTTATAATTTCTGGGTGTAACTTGGTAGTCTCATTTTTCTTAACGAAGTCTTCTTCTGGAATATGATTTTTTTTTATCTTTGGAATGCGTAACTATTAACGATCAAACGCTCTTGTGGAGCTTGTTGAACTTATTGTTCGTTTTACTTTATTGAATGGTGAAGCCCGTATGGAGCTTCTTGAACTTATTGTTCGTTTTCCCTTATTGGGTGGCGAAGCTCGTGTGGAGCTTGCCAACTGTATTTCGTATGGAAAAAGGCAGTTATATTCAAACTCCAGTTCGTGTATTCGGTTTCCTTTATGGCGTGGGGCGGCGAAGTTCGTGTGGAACTTGCCTAGTGGTTTTCGGGTGGAAAAAACAGTTGGATTTGATTCCCGCCGAAAGTCGAACTTTTTACCTGAGCATTCATCCATCGAAGGTTTGTCCGCCTTATTTTCCGCGTGTCCTTTTGACATGAAACTGTTAAGGAATGCTGCGAGGTTATCCAACTGCCTTTGCATTTTTTGCGATTCCGCTTCGGTATTTGCGTTCCCCTTTTTTCGCTCTCTTGAAGGGGATCGAGAATTTTTTCTCTTTCTATCCTTTCCCATTATCACGCGTGTTTCAACAAGCTTTCTAATTACTTGTTGCACGGCGTTCGTTTTCGTGTGTGAACTTGTTGAGCACAACAAAACAATATGAAGAGGAAGCACGCATGCAGCTCAAAGGCAACGACAGACATGGCCAACACGATTAATGCCGAAAAGAGAAAATTTGAAAATGTAAACGTTGTGAAAATGAGCACAGCTGACGCTACTACAGTAATAATCGAGACGTCGTAGTATCATATGAAGTAAGATGTCGGAGTCCAACACCCGAATCATTACGCTCCCTAACTTAAGGACCGATAGTTCGGATATTCCCTTTAGTGTTATGAACTCTTGCTCGTCGATACGTGGGACATTTTTTACATATTCTTTTTTTAATTAAATTTGGAATGGCGCCACTGTCTAATAACATCGATATTTTTCCTTTATCTCGATATGCTCCGATACACACTGAGGGTAATTCATCAACATTTGGCGGGTTTACTGTATAGATAGGATGTCTTCGCTCGGTGTAATCGTTGAGACCGCGGTCACCGGACGTTTTGGGATCGTGGATCCCCTCGGCACGGCCGCCCGAGCGGTATCCGGACCGTTTCACGGCTGGTAATGAATATAATAACTTGTAATATGTTATTATATTCACGGGAACGACAGCACCCGTTTTATATGTTGTGGCCTGCCCTTTTGCAATATCGACAAATGGGCCGCTCAAATTTGGGAGTGTTGTTTTTTTAGTTTTTCAAGTGCGATTTATGACAATGTCGTTAACTGCCTGAAAACTGCATTTCGGATTTATTCGGTGGATATATGTTTTTAAGGAATTTGGTGAGTTCTTCCACGGTTTAAAATTTTGTTCCGTGGATCGCTTCTCTGGATTGATCTTTTTATTTGTTTCTAACTAAATTAGATCAATATTTGTCAGCTTCAGGAGGAAGCATATATTTTCCATATTCGCAGCCAGTTATAAATGCGGATAAAGAGATATTTTGTCCGTCAAATTCAGGGACGCAGTTTGAGGCGTCTTTAAGAAAGATAATTTATATTTGTTCCTAACTTCGTCATTGTTTTGTGGGTTTATTTTCGATTTTTGAGGATAGTTGCAGTTTTTTTAATTGATTTTTTAGGAGGTTCCAAACCCGGTAATTAATCCGCGCTTAAATTTCTTAGTGAGTATCTCGCATAGACTTCGCTAATATTTTGATCCGATAGATCGATTTCCGAGTCACTTACGGACATTGAATTAGTTAGAACATTCCCTTTTTATAATCCCGGACGAGCCCCCAAAAACTAATATGACTAATGTCAGTTTGAAGACATTGGGGTTTGCATATGACCTCATATTAGAAAACAGACTACTACAGATAAGGCCGGTTCTCAAAGTCAAATGTTTTCGAAATCATCATTTTCCACGCACGGGAAAAAATATAAGTGGGCCAGTACACTTTTCTACGGTGCATCCCGAAAATGGACCAATTATGAAAAGTTTAAAAAAATACATTCAAGGAAATTTAGTAAACTTTCGAATAAAACTGGTTACAACCCAATAGCTGGCAAATCAGCTGGTCCTTCCAAAAATTTCGATGTAAATCAAAGTTTTCTGAACGTCCCGCCAATTAATATTGGAGGCTACCAAACCCCTCGATAACCCGTGCCAGTCCAAAAAGCGTTTTATGACGGTAAAAAAACTCCGAGTTTTAATCCCATAATAACATCAAGGGGAGTTGCACACCCGGGAAGTGGTAATCAAATATCGTCAGTAACTCTCAAACGCGTCGATGCCCTTAGACTTAGCAGTCGTTTTATTGCGATAATTATTCTCGTAGATGAGATCCAGGTCTTCCATGAGCAGACAGTTTCTATTATCGATATTTTTCGCATTTGAAAACTTCGAGGCTAAGGTCGAAAATTGCCTGATTTTAGAGGGGGTTTCAACGTTCAAAAGGGCGGTTATTCGATGTCGAGCGTCATCCATATTACCAATAGGTAGGGAATCGTTCAAACGGGGAAAAAATCATGCAAGCCCTGTTATTCATAGCGAGCGTTCTTCGCCGAATTTAATTTGACATGATGAGCTCTTTGTCATTGTTCTGAACGCTGAACCGTGATTACAGAACAGAAGTTGATAAATAACAGACAATTCGGCATAAAAAAATATTAGTTGTTGAATGAGAAATGTTCACGCATAATACATATTTAAAGATTAAAGGTAAACGGATGTAATGTGCAAATAATCGATTAAACGTAAAAATGAACCATGACTGGTGATGAGCGTCCGGGTCTTGACTCCGGCGGTACGTCCAGTTAAGCGTGTCTGTGCATGACCAATACTCGGAGCGGTGACCGCTTAGTCGTGCACCGGCTGGAGCATTAACCAGTGAGCGGAAGGCCGATACTTCTGAGTCGTTGGTGTAAATACTTGAGTAATAAATCTGTGCATCAGAGAATCCGAAGAATATAGGACTGTGTATACCGATACGGGTTTTGCACAGTTTGCCCGTACCGTCGGCAAATGCGGCATAGTCTAGCTTAAGACGGCTGTGGACGCAACGGAAGTTAGATTCAATTAGCGGAGTGCAGGTAGAAAGGGATGGGAAAGGCTTCAATGGGGAACGGGTAATACGTAAACACCCGCAAGGGTATACGTGAAAATTCACGGAATAAAATAAACTGATGAAAAATGAGTGAGGAATTCGTTAATTGCTTAAGAACAATTAACCGCACATTATTGAAAATTAAGTCAATATAAAACTCATATATAATCCATCAGAAAACGATTTTTCTAAACGCTCTATAGAGTATTTTTTATGGATATATTTCGCATTTAATTTAAATCTGGAGGATT
This sequence comes from Ophion obscuratus, assembly GCA_964007375.1. Taxonomy (NCBI): domain Eukaryota; kingdom Metazoa; phylum Arthropoda; class Insecta; order Hymenoptera; family Ichneumonidae; genus Ophion; species Ophion obscuratus. The sequence goes on along the minus strand of OZ023321.1, from coordinate 44,341,690 downwards.
GCAAGTTTAAGGTAGAATAATTATTTTTACCCTTTCTTCAGCTTTGCAAATAATTTTTATTTTAAAAACATTCATTACTCAAACCGTCGTAGTACTGCGTAATCGTAGCTTGACTTCGACTTTCGTCAAAGTTCAGAAGTAATTAAAAATGCTCTGCCGTGAAAACTGAGCGAAATGCTGCCATGGTTCGGAACTCTATTCTTCAAAAGCTCAGCTTTATTTGAAAAAGTCCAGTGTTGCGAGTGTGCTAGCCAAAGTTCGAACACCGCGTCTATCGATATTAGAGGTGGGAAGAGAGAGAAAGGAGAGACATAGGCTGTAGAGCGAATCCCCTCTTTCATCGGATACCATTATCACCACTATTCATCCCTTCACAAGACCGAATTCGCCACGGTTCTACCTTACTCCGTCGTTATCAACACATTCAATTTTATCGATCCGTCACGAAAAATGATATCTTGTACATTTGAAGCGCCTATCGCTCGTTCTACGAACATCACGGTTATACACGACGACCATCTATTTGGGGCAAAAACGCACAAAAATCAATAGTTGTTTTGCGATTGGTCAAGCCTATATTTAACATTTAAAACAATCACGATAAATAGGCGGACATTTCAAAATTCGATTCGTCGTTACCTGAAATGAATATTTTATGTGTAATACCGAAACACTCACAAAATTGATAACTCAAAGTCGTCTTCGGTTGGAAGAACATATTGGACATGGAATATGCGGTTGAATTTTCCTCGTATCGATTCCTAGTGCAGTCGAGAACACTTTCTGGGCGGTTCTGTGCGCTGTACCAAAGTGTCGAGGTGCAAAAACGTATACTGAATATCGATGTATGATGAATATCGTAGTGACTGATTTGCTTTGTCAATGTCGTGATAGATAACAACTCTTCGCCGCTCCAATGACGCAAATGCCTGCAAGGATTCACTTTCACAAGGTCGAGAGCCCCTTCGCAGTATGTGAAACGTAAGAGAAAGAGAAATAGCAACGTACGAGATTGGGAAGGTTCGTCGCGCTTTTGAGGTTTCCCCCCTCTTTCTTATTAACCCTCACCTCCAACCCATCTCGTTCCCTCTCTGTCTCTCCTTCTCTCATGCAACATTTCTCTACGATTAATGTAACTTGTGGTTGTACAATTTGAATGGTTTGGACAACTCATCGCGATTTTGGCATGATTTCATTGGGCTATTCAATTTATAAACTTTTGCTATAATCGTTATTCCGGTATTAAGGCCATATACTAGTGCGAAAATCCATTTTCAAAGTGCTTTTGCTGAATATCCAGAGATACGGTTAACGGGGTCATCCCATGTGACGGCTATTTTTCTCTTTGTTGGGGATGTTTTTTTTTTTTAATGAACCATTGAAACGCACTATCTTTGAATTCTTACCACACATTTTTTAACATTTTCACAGTCCCTCGGAATTTTATCAAATGAAAATAACGAGTTGAATCGACTTTACACCATTCGGAAGACACTCATATGTTAAACAAAGTTGCTTGATGGCTGCCGTGATTTCGGAGGCTTTGCTCATCTGAAATAAAAATATCCAACGGCATTTTAATGTGGAGACCCGAGGCTATTGCCGGAACTAGAGTAAAGTAATATCGACAATTGAATTTTCGGCACGGTTTTAAAAGTTCAGTTCCAAGTTTCGTCATTTTTGTTTCGACTTTTTCAGTTTAAAAAGCCTATGGCGGATGTCAGAAATATTCTAGTTCGGGTGACAACTATAGATGTGGCATAAAAGATGTATACCATAAAAATTTGAGCGAAATCCATTCAATGGTTTTTCAGATATCATGGAAGACAATTTGAAAAATACAGTTAGGAGGGAAACGCGTTTAAAAGTTCAAGTACCATTTACACAAAGGAAATGTTGACTCACCTAAGTCTACGCCGGGTCCATATAACACGCACAATTTTTTTGCGATTTGTGCAAAGAAAAATGTTTCTTCTTTTTGGACCTGTGACATGGGATGACCGCCTTAAATCTACAGTGTTAGTATTTCACAGTTATATATATACATCTTTAAAGTAACATCTCAAATGTTGTCAAAGCATTTTATTCGAAATTCTACGTGATATATGACGTTGCGCAGGTCATATCGCGAAAAAATTGTATCGTTGGTCGTTGTGATTGCGGCTGACCTTGTCATCTGAAACAAATGATTTGTTTTTTGTTATTCTATCCATTATGAATGTTTCAAAAGTAAATTGTAGCAAAAGTTTTCGACATGGCGGCGTTTGAAAAGAGTGCTTTGATTTGTACGATAAAGTTTTCACTTCTTGCGGCCCGAAAAATAGTAATTATACAGCAATCGAAAAGATGGATGGCCGAACGATAACCACAATCGTAAAGAATAGCATTTTTAAAAGATCGTTTGTTTCAGATGACAAGGACGGCTGTAATCACAATCACATTTTTGCACAATTATACACAATTTAACTGAATTGAGGATAAGTAGACAAAATTACAATAGAGTGCGTTTTTTTTTGTTGTTTTTTTTTATTAATTTATCGGTAATGCCTAATCGTATGCGCTCGTATGTAGGTGTCGGGGGGGGGGGGGGGGGTGGAAAGAGACACCGGCAGCACTGAGGCTAAGAGAAAAACAGAGACAAACAGAACGTCGACGATAATCCGCATTAACACCAACACCCATTTCATGTAGTTTGAAAGAACACACGCATATGTATCATACTAAATATAAGGCGATATGCGCCGTCGTGCAAACCCACCACTGTGTTACATTCGAAGAATCGTATAAGTCCTGCGCGGATTTACGGCGATTGGGGTACTTTCATACCCATGTTGCGTACGACGTCCAGTCCTACATTGCTATACTTTTATTTCCAAATGTTTGTAGCTCTATTTACTTCAGCAGTGGAATATGTGGCCAAGAAGTGTTAAATAATTTACCTCAACAACTCATAATCAAAATTTGATCGTTAATCGTTGTTGTATTAATTGCAGCCATCATATTTGGTATCATTTTCGGCTTAGCTATGTGATTAGAAAACGAGATGATTTTACAGTTCATTGAATGAAATCTACAAAGTACACGCAACACGCACGCTATGCGTTCTCCTGTGCAACAACATAAAATACCCCTAAAACTCGGACTTTATCACTTCGCTTTTGTGTGCGCTGAAAAAATCGAAGAATCGAAGAAAAAACATCCGATATTCATGGCGGAGATCACCTTAATGTTGGCTAGGTTCTTAGTACGTCGCCAAGGCTCGAATATCAATACACTCTGCATATTATCAGAGTACGAAGTTACGTTATGAATATGCGACGCGCTGAATTCAAAATATATATCCACATTTGCATATTTATATGAAACCAATCGACTAATTACTTCGAGGATGGAAACTTCATTGACGTTGTCCGTTCAATTAATGAATAATTAGATGAAAATAAAGATAACGTTGAAGTTCGCATCGTTGGAATGCAATGAAAAATAATTCTTCTTAACCCCTTCGTTGGCAGAGAGGATGCGTCAAAAAGTGCCCAAAATGGCAGGAAAATGTTTTTATCCTGAAAACTTGTACTCTGGGTTTTTGAGGGTGCTGACTACGAATCTAAACTCAAATTTCAGGAATTCACAATGACGAACAAATATGGCGAATAAAAATACAAACTATACAGATCGATTCGAGTAAAATTTTCAATTTTGGTTCGCCATTCTAGCGCCGCCATTTTGAATTTTCAAATTGAAAGTTCAGATTCGTAATAAGCGAACTCAAAAATTCCGGCGTACTAATTTTCATCAAAATCGAGTAAAGTTTTTTATTTTTGTCCGCCATTTTGAATTTCCAAATTTTCACTTCAAATTCGGATTCAGCGAGCCGAAAAACCCCCGAGTGAGGCTTCCATTTAAAATCAGAGCATGTTAAATAGGGAAATAAAGGTTGACGTACTATTGCGTCAATGCCACACAGGGCAGGAAATTATTTGACGCACTATTGCGTCGATGCCAACGAAGGGGCTAAGGCGTTACCCCCACTTGTAGCGCAAAAAAGGCCTTTTTCATGAATTTTTTTAAAGAAAATTACAATACTTTTTTAATCGATCAATATACCATCTTAAAGAACACATCTTGAAGAACTTTCAGTAATTTTTTTATTGAAAAATATTACATTGTTTAGTGGCAAATGGCCGTCAATGAAATAATGTTTTTATATACACGGTTTGCGGTGACCAACATTGCGGCGAAGTGGATCGTCTGAAAAAAAAATGCGGATGGTTTAGTCAAATATAAGTATAAACTAGTCTTTAATCGAAGGATTTTAAAAAATATTCTTTTTTCACAAAATGGCGGACAGTCAAAGTTAATGGTTCGATTTTAACGAAAAAAAACGGCCGTTTTTTGGCTATAAAACGGCCATTTTTTTCGAAAAAAAAAATCGAACGATTGAAGACTACATTTTTATGTATTAAATAAGCCTGCAAAATTTCAAGAGGATCGGTTCATTAGTGTTCGAGTAATCTTGGTCACCGACTTCAGAAATGCCATTTTGAGAAAAACGCGTTTAAAGTTTCAATTTCCGGTCGTTTACACAACGGATTCTTCTCTTTCAATGCTCATATCTCAGTCAATTTTGTTCGGATCGGCTTGAAATTTTCAGGACATATTCTCAGATACTTATACTTCAAAAAAATGAAATAAAAAAATCGATTTTTTCAAAATCGCAAGTGGGAGTAACCCCTTAATTACTCAAATTTTGTTTTGCCCATTTAGGCTGTGAAAATCGACCAAACGCTTTGACGTATTTCTATTAGAATTCACGACCTCAATCTGCAAAAAAACCTGTGGGCAATAGTAGATACATACATGTTTAGGGAGACGACGATGACGTCACAGGTGTGTAGTGGGTATCCCGTGGCGGCGCGTGGTGGGGGTGTCTGGCGGTGCGGTTGCGTCACTGTGACACGTATGGGGAATTAGTGGTGGGGGAAGTCAGCGGTGTCGGAGGGGTGGGGGGATTGGGGCCTTTTTCGGGAGCTCGTGGCTAAGTGGGGGTGGTCGTTTTCGAGCTGCATTTCCGAATAGACTGACTGCTGGTATCTTCTGCATATATCGAGGACCTGTTTCTCGCTAGAGCAAGCGGGTGGGGGCTCCGCCGCGTGGATCGTATGGGGGAGGGAGGTCTTACATGGCGGGGATAGGGAGCTTCGGGTAAAGAAAAAACGCGATGATTTACGTGAATACATGTATCGATGTTTTTATTCAACATATTGTCCGTTCATACATATTGTGTGTGTGTGTGTGTGTGTGTGTGTGTGTGTGTGTGTGTGTGTGTGTGTGTGTGTGTGTGTGTGTGTATGTGTATGTGTGTGCGCGCGCGTGTGTGCGTGCGTATGGGTGTTATTAATTGAAGTTTCGTACACTGTGGCAATATGGGTATGCTCGAAGAGGATCGCGTCGTAGGGTTGGTCCACAGGGTACAGCACACCGTTGTGGAAATAATATTCCACGCCGCCTATATATATAACGTCCATGCGTGCGTTTTTCACGACGGATAGCCATGACTTCCTAATCATGTTGGGGAGGTTGATCCATTCCGGTGGCACCCAAATATCATCGTGCGCCTCCCAGTACGTGTAGGCGACTTCTTGACCAGGGCTGAGGTGATCGGGGACACGATTGTATGGGTGAACATCGAGCTCGTAATAACTGCGTAAATAGGATGCATCCCCCAAGACCTCCTCGCTATCCTCGAAGAGAATTGCGTCGAAGGGTTGATCCACGGGGTAGACCACCCCATCCCGTCGATGGTAGTTGGCCCCACCTAGGTAGAGTACCTCACCGGGTACAGTCTTCACAATTTGTAGCCATGCTTTCCGTATCCTGTTGGGGAGGTTGATCCACTCCGGTGGTACCCAGATGTCATCATGCGGCTCCCAGTATGCGTAGGCTTGAGCCTCGCTCGGCATCAATTGCTGCGGGTTGTGGTCGTAGGGCAGGACCTCGAGTGGATAATTTATCATTGTGCTCGACAAAGGAGCTTTCCAAAGAGTGGGGAACTTGTAGTTGAACCGCTTAATATTGGGAATGGTGGTCGTGGTTGATTCCTTGATCAACCACGATGACAGATGATACGATAGACCCCTTCTACGGCTGGAAATGGACGATAATCTCGGTGATCCGTAATGTGTCGGCGGGTATCGACCTGGATCAACCGATCCTGCTGACCGGCCTCGAATCTGCAGATCGACGTTTGACTCCGACGGTGAAGTAATCTCTAGCTAGCGAGGAAGAACACGACGTTTGGTGTTCACAAACAGTGTTACCCCCGTATTTAAAGGTGGTTTCGGGGGTCTGTCGGATGGTGGTGGAAAAAGTATCGCACTGGTGGTGATGGTGGTGGTGGTGGTGGTTGTGGTGGTGGTAGTTGTAGAAACCGGCCCTCCCTATCCGAACACCCGGGGTTGGTGGTTGAGAGTAGATCCCCACGGTAATTAAAATTTTCACAAATAGCAGCACTCGACAGGTATGCACGACTGGATACAGGTTGGGTTTCCTTCACCCAAAATGCCATCGGCAGAAAGAGGGTGTTTTCCACGCCTCGCTCGTGCTATCTTTTCTCGGAAGAACAGACTCACTGTTCGATCGTTTTTAATTTTATCCGATGAAAAAAGTCTATGGAAACGATCAAGAGTACAACCACGAGCCATGTAATACAGAAACATAATGCAATATTCCCCACAAACTTTCGAGGTCTGCGATTGTAGAGGTTTTCCGCTCCATCGGAGAGTTCTGGCGTTTCTTCGCAAACGATTGTAATGTTGTGGGATAATTGGTGGGAGCCCGTAGCTGTCGAAAAAGATAGCGTGGCCATCCTCGTTCACGTAAATCGCAACCCAATGAGTACCAGGCCGTGTATGAATATCGGTATTGGCGACTATTGCAGCAGGTCTACACCAGACTTTCGGAATGCGGTCTGCAGGGTAGACCCCTTTCGTGGGTGCTTTTATCATCCGTAGACCATCGAGCACCTCTAGACTGTTCATTGTTGTAATTCTTGCTCAACGAGTAGCGATTTGGTGGGGGGTGTAGCGGTGCTGGTGGGGGTGTCGGTAGACGGGGGATAACCCGCGACGAATCTTTATACTTTAGGTGAACCACCTCTCCTGTGACGTAAGACGCAGATGTGTTACTGTCTCTACTAAGCGATGTCAATGACCCGTTTGTGTTTGTCTCCAAAGTCTCCGGTGTCTCGTGCAGCGGTGAACAAACACGTGGGGTTTTACACCGTAAATTGCCACTCATGAAATCGAGGTTCGATGGTCGGGGTATAGTTGTGTGGTGAATAGCACTGTTTAACACTCCACCCCAACTACTTTTCTCTGACTGCGGGGATACAGTGATTGGTTCCATATAAATTGGACTACCTGATCCGTCTTTCCGTCCACGTAGCCAAGTCCTTATCTTCATCGCGTTGTTCAAGGCACATTTCGGTTCGTTGTGACGTGCAAGGGAATGATGCATGCAAAAGACATCGCTAGTAGGCATATTCTTCAGAGTAGGCCCAGCGTAATCCTCCAGGTTAACGATATCTCGAGCGAGGACTCTCCGTAACAATTCTGCTTTCTGCAGACCCCGTACATATATCCGCACTGCGTGGCGTACAAAGGCACGTAGCGTCATCCACACACGTTCCAATTCCGCTTCACCGTCGAACCATTCAAGACCATGGCAAAAGCATGTGATGCGGTTATTACTAGCGGCGAATTTTGGAGGCAGGTCCGAAAAATCGTGCGGAGGGGTGATGATCCAATGCGATGATCCGGGCTCTTGGATGCAGACAATTGCCAGCTCTTTCGGCTGAAAGCCGCCGTTTTTATCGTAGAGTGCTTGAATGTCTATGACAAAGTCCATGACGATGGAGACGCGATACTGGTGTATCAGCCGCGGATGTGGAGCGTTTTTTATATCGTGCACAGACACGCCCCTTCCAAATTTGTTTGCTCTGTGTACAGGTTTTGATTGGTGAACTATGAGCGGTCGTTCACCTGTACATAAGCTTACGCGCTGAAGTCTGTTATAACTTGTCGTGAGGAATCTATTTCAATTATATTGTCATATTCAGCGTAGACAATACAATTTATTGTGGAGGGGAGCGGCTCATCAAAACGCACTTCTACGCGTACGCTTCCATGTCGCACAAGGTTCCAATGTGTAAAACAATTAGCATCGAGATCTGGCGTTAGGTCGAATGCGAACAGGCAGTAGCCCTTACCGTAGTCCCTACGCGATATACCCAACCCCTCGTTTCGAAAATGCAGACCCGTACCCGAGAAAAGCGTATGATAGCTTTCTACCGAGAGCTCGCCGTGTTGCGTAAAATGTGGTTGTAAAGGGCGACTCGGGACTTGTTGACCATCAACATATAATGAGAGAAAATTTATGGTCTGGTGGTGAAAATTATACGGATTGGATGCTAGGTCGCCGTTGAACGCTTTATTTGAGACAAAACCAAGTATAATTCGTTTCGGTAGTTGTCCTAGTATGACGTTGTCCAGGGTATCGCCGAGAATACCGCTATGCATCGTAAAAGCCTTTACTTCGACACGCGTTATAGGGTATTTCGCTGTTGTTTTAGCGAGTGTTTTTGCGTGTGCTATAAGAACACCTGGCGCTATTTTAGCGCGTCGCACAAGAAGAGTTGCTTCGGCGATGTGCACGCGATATGTAACGAGGGGTTGCAAGATGGGCGCCATGATGCAAAAAGCATCCTTTGAGCGGACCAGTCGTAGACGCATCTCGACTCCATTGAGTAGAAACTTATCCTGATTGAATACGTCGCAATGAAGGTGACCCAGTAGATCCACGTTCTTTCCATCGAATGTCAGTTTTCGACGTATGTCCAAACCCTGGTTCTCTATCGGGTTTTTCACTCCGGGGAGTGCGTCCAAAGCACCGGGTGTGTCGGCGTACCACAATCCTGATGTGAGGTGCGAATCTTTCGCTGCAGGACCGTAATTTAATAGAGTTTCTATGTAAGCTCTGTAAGGATACGCGTTATTCGGCGGTGCAACGAGCTTTTGGTTAAAGTACACATCCACTTGATTGAATATGGCGTGGAGGAAATTATTAACAGGTGCAGCTCGCCCCCCTGGCCCGCCATCGGAAGCCAAAATTTTAACGTTGAGGGCGAGCATCGTATGCGCGAGATCCAGATACTCCTCCCCGTGACCTGGTACAACAAACTCGAGCGGTCCATCGTCTGAGAGCGAGGACACGGGTTTATAATGTACCCATTGCGAGGCTTCTATAGACGTCTGCGTCGGTGGTATACTGAACAGATCAAGTTCGCTCTTCATGCACTCGTGGGAATGGGAGTGTAGAAACGACATTTTCAAATTCAGTCGAAAATATCTGGTGGGCTGATGCGTTTTTTACTTTTCCTCGTAGCTGTTTTTCTCCCCGTTTTTTTACACTTCTTACGTTTACAGGGTTTCTTTCTCGACCGTTGTCTTTTGCACAGCTTACCACCGCGTCTCTTCTTCGTTACGCGACCCTTAACAGTGCTTCTTTTTTGTACCGCGACACGTCCACTTGCAGGGCCCATTAGCGAATGTATACTCCTTTTTCCGCGCACGGTTTTATATCCCGAACCACTCATGAGTAGATCGATCTTCTCACCAGCTTTGCGTTTCAAGTTTCCACCCGACTCTGCGAGTCGCTCGCGTACAGATGCCCCGAATGGTCTTTTGTATCTGCTTACATCTTCGATAACGTTTATCCCCGCACGTAGTGCTTCTTTTCCTATGGCGCGCGCTCCCATTTTTAGAAGTGGTAGAGCTCTCCGGAAGAGACCCCCCAGAAAACTTCCGATTCCATGTCCTCGTTGATACGGTGCTCCTACATAGACGCCGTGCAGACCACGGGCTCCACCACCCCCAGCCTGGCACTCGTAATATGCATAATAATGGGCCATCGTTGTCTTGAAAGTTACCCAATGCGCTTAAAATGTAACGTGACGGTCAGTGTTCCGTACTCGAATGCTACAGGTTTACCGAGATGGTCTCTTATATCGATGGTGACCACTCGAAAATGATTATTCATAATCGGTAAATAGTTCGCGGGCGAAAAGTATTTCACGCAGGTTGAGCCGTATGTATAACGGGCTGTATCTAAATTAACGATTCGCAATAGTGATGCCTGCACATCTCCCACTGTGTATGGTACGCAGATATCCGTGTATACGAAGAGTTGATCCGGCAGAGCTCTGCTGAGGCAGGCTGGTCTAGCCCCGCTGGTCGTCTGGCCTGCTGGTATATGACGCGTCATGGAAAACGTCAGAGGCTCATCAACTCCTGCTTGTGCGTCGAGACCTAATACACGGGCAATCTTATCCGGTAAAATAATGGTTCCGGCTTGCGTTTTTCCTCTACACTCTTCAATTGTAGGCATCTCAACGGAAACGTGTCCAATCGCTGAGCGAGATTCGACGAATCTTACACCTTGTTTTTTGAACCGTGGTATGTTATTCAGCTCCCACATGAGTTGACCGTGTGTTTGGTATACACCGTGGGGTATGTTAACAGCGACCTTTCGCTCGTTCACATCGTCGATTTTATCCCCACATGGCTTCCAGAGTATATTACAATCTCCCCGTTGTAAATGCGTGATGGTGTAAGGAATGTGAATTTCGGTAAGACCCACAACCCATGTGCCATGTAAAGAAATTTCACGCGGCAGTTGTGTTGTAAAATTCGTCGTCGTGTTATCGGGGAAATACTTCATACTACTGTTACTCGGTAGTACGATGAAAAAATTTTCAGCCTCCATACCGCGGGACGCTTGTTAGAAACGGCGTTTTTATACAGCGATGTTTCGTACACTGGATGCGGGTATCCACGAGTTAAATTTCGCTGGGTAGCCTAACCAGCTAACGTAGACTTCTTTCCGTGCACCGCGACCTCGGGTTTTTATAACACGCTCGATTTTGAACTCCTTGTCTACCTCTAGACGTTCAGCGTTGACTTCTGTTAACTCTTGGGGGTAGAAAAATCCATCTATCGCTTCCCCGTGAAGATCGTGCAATTCATAGATCGTGATAGCCTGACGCTTGAGAACCCGCGAGACTTTAAATATTTCGGTGCTCCAATTTTTCTCGTAACCCTTTTCGAATGTGCCCTTAGTCCTACTGATGCGTACATAATCACCGCATTTGTATTTATGGCGGCTGCGACGCTTCTTACCATCGCGGACCGTGTTGTTTTTCTCTGTGTTTTCGTAGGCTATCTGTGCATTGTACAGTGTTACAGCAGCGGGTTCCATCTTTATCGTTGAGTGTCTTGCATGGTTATACGCGTAGACGAATTGCTGGAGTACATCGATGTAACGGTGTGTGTTGCGGTGAGTAAAGAAACGCCACATCCGCTGTTTTAAGGTGCGGTTGAATCGTTCAACTATCGATGCCTTGATGTCCGGATTTCTCGCAACTCTAAAGCGGATGTCTTTTTCAGCGAGAAAATTCTGGAAAACGTTTCCGAGGAATTCTTTCCCCCGGTCCGTTTGTAGATATATGGGGGATCGACCATCGGCACGGTTAAGGATTCGTTTGAAACCCATCGTGACACGGCGCATGGTCTTGTCGTTAAGTGGTTCAACCCATACATATTTGCTCAAGACATCTATAACAACGAGTAAATATGCTACACCATCATTAGATGTCTGAATTGAGCGTAAATCAACGAGGTCTGCTTCCCAAACGTCGTCTATATTGTCGACATTATAATGAAGCCTATGAAAACGTCGTTGAACGGGTCTATGAATGGTGTATGCATCCTGTTGCGTCAGCCAGTCGTGCACATGTTTATTTTTACTGTTTATAAGGCGATATGCACCTGAATAACCAGCAGGGTTGCCTGGATCGTAGTAAACGTCTTCGAGTGTTAGCTTCCGAGGCATTCTCTCTCTCTCTCTCTCTCTCTCTCTCTCTCTCTCTCTCTCTCTCTCTCGCGCGCGCGCGCGCTCTGTCTCAACCGACTCAAAACGGTCAAAGCTTTAACCAGCACGCCGGCCGTGTCTTTTGTCGCTTCGAGCGCATGTGGGTGCTCTCGAATGTATCTCCACTATTTACTGCTTTGCGTTTCACACCTCTACTCCTTTTAACAGGGTCATCGGTGTGGTTTATTATACTCTGGCCCGCACTCGCTTGGGTTATACGTCTGTCCGAAGTAGTATTATTGCTGTCTCTATCGTAGGATTTCCACAGTTCGTCATTCCCGATAAACTCACGAGGTATCCCTGCTGCCCGAAGAGCGCTAATAAATTCGCTACGACCTTTCGCTCGGAACTTTTTTCTCAAACGTACAGCGTCGTTAACAAGATCGACAATGTTACCGCCGTTTATGAGTGCACCGTATATATTAACTCGTCCGCGCTCGTCCCAAGTTATATTCGACGGTTCTCCTGTGGGTTTTTGTATATATTCGAGTAAAGATTGTGCTCTTCGCTTATACTTCCCCGGTATACTGTTAACGATATCATTGACTGGCATTATGCTCGTTGTTTCATCATCAACGCCCGTGGAGCTGAGTTTAGCGCTTGTTTTTGTTTGTGATAACGTCTGAAAGAGATACCTCTGAAACAATGGTAAAAATTGCTTCCACCTTTCTTGATCATCTTTAAATTTATCCGAATGGAGTATATTCGAAAGTTCCAGATCGAGGCGCGATATCGCATCACCAGGGGTTTTTATGCTCTCTGGTTGGGTTTCAGGGGTGTTCTCGGATGCTCTATCACTCGTAGAGGATGTGTGCGGTGTCGATGGTAGTGTACACCCTCCACCACGTTGCTGATACTCCGCCTCGTCAACCAAAATCATTTTTTTTGCATACTGCATGGCTATTGAGTATTTGGACGGCCAGAGAATAATTTCCCGAGTAACGTATTGATGATCGGAGCTAGCAAGAGACCGAGAAAACCACCGCAGCCTTTTTGCAGAATGATACGCTTCTTTGCTTTCCACCCCCACCCTCGACCCCGTTGCACACGCTTCGTCGATGACGCTAGGGTGCGTAGAGTATTTTTGTATTTTTTAAGATGTTTCTTTGCACTTGCTTTTATATTTACGACACCGCGTAAGATATTCAATGCGCATTCGCAGATACACTTGATGACTCCTTTATCGGCTTTTTTAAGCAGCGCCTTGCGTTCGATGGGGGTACCGTGGTATAACGCGTGCAAAAGCGCAAGATGTCGTTTTGTAAACGGGCTGCGTGTCTTTTTCGTTTTACCCTGTTTCGCAGAATGCTTCACCGTATCAGCCATGCTCGATACTACCCACAGTGTGGTACAAGATCCACTGACACGATCGCACAAGTACCATGGGTGCTTATACCTATGAGCATATTGTGTCGTGCATTTGTTTTGAATAGCGTATAAGATACAGTGACGCAATACCCTATTTTCGACGGTTATTTTTCGGGGTATACACTTCAGAGCGCTCATCATCGGGGAATATACCTGTGCGGAACCGGTAATCATCCGGCGTTGATTGCTTTAGATCTAAAAGTAAATATCCGTGGGGTCGTGCTGACGCATCGTGATAAGCTTCAACAAGAAATTTTGGATTTTCGGGAAAAACCTGTCTAGCGAGATGCTGGATTTGTGCGCGATCTCGAGGGTTTTTAAAAACGACGATATAATTAGCGTTTAAAGAAATGTCTCGCTGACCCGAACCCTGATGGAAGATGTTCTGCGTCAAAAACATCACGCTGATGTTTTTATGATGGCTACCTTTCGTGAAGAGGTCAACTATTATGCCGTTGGATGATTCACGCATGAGGTCGTCGATTATTATTAATTTTTTACGCTCATTATCGTGCGAGTAAGCATCCGGGTCTGGTAGACCCTCGTGAAATTCGATTTTCGCTAGCACAGCGCCCTCTCGACAGCCATCGTAAGCGGCACGCGTATCTGCATCGAGAGTATCACCGTAATAGAAGAGGATCCGATCGAACGTTACGTTACTCATTACCCCAAGATGCCGTAGAAAACGTCTGATAAACACAGTTTTGCCACATCCCGTGGGACCGCATATTAACGACGTCCACGGGTGCTTCCACCGGACGTCCATTCGTGCGAAACAGAAAATATACCCGCGTGTAAAAAGTACTTGTCCCCTCTGGTTACGGGGTAAGGATGATGGGGGAAACACTGGACCATCAGCTTTTATACTCCTTCAGCGCGAGCATACCGTGATTACAGACTGTGTAACCGCTACCACACCATCGTCGTTAGCAGTAAGAGCCAGAAGCTTATTGGGTGGATGAAAAATGCGTTACATATGCTTTTTTTTCATAAGACTGGTTTTTTATTAAGTACACAATGCTGTTACATTTTTTTTTTAAAACTATATTATATACGATGATTTTCATTCACTCCTTAAACCCGAAGGGGTACGATAACCTGCAGCTCACATATCGACGCTTGTGGCACACAACGCTGCATGTTTTACGCTCTGTAATCGTGACCACATCGTGTAACGCAGTACGTCGAATCGCTTTAAAATTTAAATTTATCGATGCGTCGTTCAAATGTGGTAGCGAGGTTCCTATCAGCCGCTTGATAGAATCAAAATTGACATACTGAGCGTTTTCGTAATTTAGCGTTAAGCCCTTTACCTTACAACACTGGGTCACGATTTCGTCAGGCTTTTCTTCGGTGACAACGGAATACCCATAAAATTTTGGTCCACCCGATACAAACGATTTAATGTATGCTGTTTCCCCATAACATTCGAGCTCGTTTGTCATGTTACCGAGAAAATCGCCAAGGGGCGGTAGCCACTCGCCTGTACGCGTTGTAAAAATGACTGAATCGGTGTCGTAATAGAGAACACGACGGTCAAGTTTTTCCAGGTATTTATACAATTCTAAACGCGCTTGAGCCGTTGTGTACGCTGCTATAACAACATTAGATTGCTTGGTCTGGGGGACAGCGTCATCCACATATGACCATGTAACATACATCATACAATCGTTCACGGGTAATACAGCGGTAACTTCCTTTTCGGCGTCTGTTACAAGTTTGAGTAATGCTTCCCGCGTTTTGATTATTTCTGTTTGCGGTAAATTATCGCGCTGCCCCATTTTTCCCCAAAGCGTGTTTAGCGCTAGTTTTGCTGTACCGCGAAGACCAGGGTTCTTTACTATCTTCGAGGGTTCTAGTTTTATCCCCTCGACTCGCTCGTACTCTGTTATATATTTATTGCGCGCGGCTTCATCTACACAATACACTGGCCAACCGCTTGCTTCCTGCTTAATTTTCAAAAATTTGTTCACGTAACCTGCAAAGAGACCCCCCTCCCTAGTGGTCTCGTCGTATTTGGTTATTTTATACGACCAAATTACATGGATTTTCATCATAATATAACCCATATCCAGGGCCTTTCTAACCTCCTCAATCACCCATGTACCCGTGAACGCTCGATCCTCGAGCTCTTCGTGGTTACATCGATGTTGGGCCATTTCTTCTGCGCACCTTCGACAAAGTGCGAAAAGAAGTTTTCCACGCAAACGCACCGGCAAAACGGGATGGAAAAGATTTTGCGGGGGTAGTATGGTGCATTTTATCATGCCATGGATACCTGCTCCGAGTAGATCACCGGGTGGCGAATTTTCGAACAACCTGTCACACTCGCTGCCTGTATATATCTCGGGGTGTCCTACGGGAAAGCATCCTGTTTTACATATATACGGGTACAACGAGCAGATGTCTATGTATGAGATCTTCTCGTTCGGGGCAGCGTCATACGCAGTGACTGTGTTTCCCGTACGTCCACCGTAAAATCCGTCGCGGGGGTTTAAAACCTGGAGCGAGAGTCGCGGATGCGTCTTTACAAATTCACGCAAAGCGGGGATATTCTTTTTCATCATCGTGAAATCACATTCCCAGATTTCGCGAATGATATAGACACCATACGAGCAAATTTTTTTGGACACAGCTAGCGTCCTCTCGTATCGGGCCTCCAGACTGCACCCACCGTAACTAGCCTCTCTCGTGCGATTGGTTTTAAAGCATTTCGGACACCCGTGCCAGTAACAACCATGAAATTGGAATACGTATTTGCCGTCCTCGTTCTCTAAATAACCATCGACTGTGTGCCCCTCAGGTAACCGGTACTCATGCCCCCTTCCCGCGTGGGCTATTACCTGGTGGAACTCGGAGTGTTCAAGCCAGAAAAGCCATTCGAGAGCCACTCGTGAATACTGACCGCCGAGGATGTACCCCTGTGACGGTATAAGACCCACCATGTTGGGTTTTAAGAAATTACGCCGGAAAACTTTAGAGCAGGCCGAGGCTATTGTTATCGCTTCGGTGAAGGGGCATACACCGCCTGCTTCAAGAAAAATCCCCCGAAACCGTCGACATGCACGTCTGAGAATATCTACATCTTTGAGGCAATATGAAACGATTTCTTTTTTAAAATCGAACTCTCTTCCGCTTTTGATCTCCTCATCGTACCATTCGAGGAAGTCTTTACGCTCTTTGGTTGACATTGAATCCGGGGCGTAATCCTCGATGGGGGGTAAAGGGCCTATATATTCCTGTGTATCGATACGGTTGAACATGTGTGGAAAATGCCCTTTGGTTACTTTGTCCTCGAACCCGAATGTTTTCGGTAACGCACTTAGACGCATTTGAAAATAATTTAAACTATCGATAAACACGGTCTTCCCCACGCGCATACACATAACCGAGGTTCCTGTGAGCAAAACGTTGGGTTTCTTTGCCGTTCCAACACCGTGTTCTATAAGATAGCGTAAAATGAACTGCGCATCGAACCCCTTTGCATTGTGGGCTATACAGATAATCTGTTTGAATTCTGTTATATCACGGACTGCTAAATCAACTAAAGAGGCCACGGGGTCTTTCCGGAAAACGTACGTGTGTACCCCGCACCATCGACAGTGTGGTGTCTGCCCGTCGAGGCTGTCGTGTTCCTTCAAACAGAACTCGCATACCTGTTGTGCCACACAAAGGGTAACGATATGCTCTTGACCGTCTGATCCACCACTTCGAAAGTCAGCATCCTGGCGGGTTTCAAAATCGTAAAATATGAAAAGCACACCAGGACACCCACCAACTTCTATGGGTTCGCGAGGTGGTAACGGTTGCATAAAACATTGCTCGTTGGAACCATGCAGAGCTTTACACGTCCGGCAATACGTCTTTCCGCATCGATGTGTCCCACTAGTTGAATCTACAACTTGCGAGCAGATTGCACAGATACGTACCGCTTCACAGGTCGTCTTTTGAATTGCGTTGCCACGTCTACGATATTTAACTGCAATATGGTTTTGAAAACATACAGGACCTCGGAATTGTCTCCCGCATTCGTCACAACCCATAGTCATTTCAACCGCTGTACTCCCTTCGGTATAATTAATAGGGCATGCGGGTGTAGAAAAGCACCGAGGACAAACGCTTTTGCATTTATGACCGGTTTTCATTCTGTAACCCTTGTTACACGCTGCGCAATAAAAACGAGAAGACGAAGCCCCTAAGAGGTTCACAATTACGCTGTAATGATTTCGTGTCTCGATATAGGCAATATGTAAAACTGCAGTAGGGTCGATGTCAAGACAACTGCGGCCATCGAAAATCGGCGGTGCGCCACTTCCGTATTCGGCATAATCGAAAACAACGATTGCTATACCCCTCGTTTTGTAGTACTCCTGAAATAACTGGAGCTCGGGTATACCGCACCCTGCATCGGGTACGGTAACCCCGGCAGCTACGACCAATTCGTGAGCCCTCACGCGTTGCAGCCTAGATTTTTTATGCCGTATATTATCCCATATTCTTTTAGACTCTCTATTTTTACACCGTTCGTAAACGTTATGGGCTTCTGCGACAACTAAACTTCTAGGGAGACATAGAGAATCGACGTTTGAAATTTCGATCATCGACTTCTTCCGCAGCACCAGAGCACTAAGACTTCGATCATCGCCACGACCCAGAGGAACTTTTATATATGTAATGTTAAAGTATAGCGACTCATCAGCGCATAATATACGCTTACTCTGATTTACGCTCTCTATTAGACCCCAGAGATCGGTGAAGTTGAATCGTGCTACAGGCCGTACAGATTGCCCCGCAGCACCCATCTCCATTGATTGAGATGTGAACGAAACGCCAATCAGGTCCGCTGGGTCGCGGTTTGCAATGAAATATGCATGCATATCACGTAACGCGTCATTGCACCAAACTACGGGGTTCACGTTTAGCGGTGGGGGTCGCAGTCTTATACGTGTCTGTCTACAGCTAGTACGGAAGCGTTCATAAAAGCGATCATGTTGAGATTCTACGATAAACCGTTTGCCCGGTGGAGCAATTTCGTCATCATCTTGAACCACCGACGTTTCATTACCGCGAATATCATTTTGTTCCGCGCCAGACTCAATTTCCGAGCACCCACTGGTGCTGGGCCCCCCTATCTCAATTATTTTTCTCCTCTTGCTACCACAGCCTACCTGACAACACTGGTCTTCACGGTTGTTTTGTACACCTAACAAGTTAGATTTTTTTGGGTCATCGCAAAACATACGATCGGTCGATTCGGCGGTGGTTGAGGCCTCCTCCGCTGTCCCATCCAAAGCTGGACCCTGCGACGCTGCCGTTGCCTGGAGGAGTGTTATTCCCAGTGGCTGATCCGGCGGTGTTCCATCTAAGCGATTCGGTTATGATTATTCAATGACCGGGGCACGTATCGTTTCGGGTGATCCGTTTTCGCTCTCGAATA
Source organism: Ophion obscuratus (assembly GCA_964007375.1). Taxonomy (NCBI): domain Eukaryota; kingdom Metazoa; phylum Arthropoda; class Insecta; order Hymenoptera; family Ichneumonidae; genus Ophion; species Ophion obscuratus. The sequence goes on along the minus strand of OZ023321.1, from coordinate 44,322,900 downwards.
CACGCGCTATAATTTCATCTCCTTCAGAAACAGTCACTAAGATTTATCTCGTGAACAACCGAGCGACGTGTGCGAGTGCGAGATTTGGAGAGAGAGAGAGAGAGAGAGAGAGAGAGAGAGAGAGAGAGAGAGAGAGAGAGAGAGCGAGAGAGTTTCAAAATATACTAACTATTGGCCATTTCATTCTGCGTGTAGGGTTGAAAGTCCATAGGAATTGCACTCGCCCCTTCGTGTTCCCACCAATATATGCCGTTTATAATGTTTGGATCGGCCATACTTTCTTCTTCGACTTCTTCCACCCGTACTTCTCCTTCTAAAGCCGTAGGACTTCGACTCTCGTCCTCCCCCTCAGATATCTCCTCATCACTGCTACAGCGGAATTGTAAATATGCTGCGGAAATACGGCTTTATTACAAACACTGTCTTATCACAGAGCTCGGATGGTGCGACGATGTATGTTAATACTTACGATCATTGGATGCTGCAGAATCTAAAAGTGCTGCGATTTCGGGTGTACACCGCTGTCTGGTTGACCCGCGTCTTAAAACGATATCCCGCGCTAACGATTCGGCATGTCGCGAGTTATTTAGAAAACCATCCGTGAATAGTCTGCCGATAGCACGTCTCGGCAGATTGTACAAAATTGAGGAAAGCTCATCCACAAGGTTTTCGTGATTAAAAGTCGCGATGTACGACATACGAGCGTCGTCATAAACCGTAGAAACAAAACGATTCGTATGACGCACTCTTTCCACTATGTCTCGTATGCACGTCAACAGTGCCACACGATCGTTTCTCCGGATTTCAGCAATAGACAAATCAGCCATTTCGAAATTCGCTATCTTTTTACGAAAACTCAAACACTAGGTTATGAAACTGCACGCTTGTCAAACACGTATCTTTCACAGCGGCGTCCGCAAACACTATCACTATCCACGATGCATCTACGTCTAAGATAAATTGGAACGTGGTCTAGCAATACTGGTAACACCTATCGTGAAAATATTCGAAGCGACTCGATGCCGTCTTTTTATATTCAACTCCCCTCCACTTTTTGGTGTAGGTGTTACTTGTTTATAAAAAACAGGGGCGTTGCTAACAGCTCTAGGGTCATGGTATTTTCGAGATACGAACTATATATTCGAGAAGCGCAGGGGGGTGTTGTTAAAAACCCGTCGTAGTATACAAATGTAAATGCGTCGAGAAAACTTTTTAACATATCACTGGCTAAAACGGAAAGAAAATAGGAGATAGACGAGTGGTATTTTGGCGCATTATAAGTACCTAATATATATTCTCCGTGGAGACTTTCTAATAATCGTAAATTACAGCTAAATTATGCTTTAGCAAACACCCACAGTTCTACTGGACCGCCACCGCTAAACCGTCCCCTAAAAATGCAAGGATGAAAAGATCCACACCCCCGACCTCGTACACGTTGTGTGACACGGTAGAAATTTCTACCCGGAAGAATCAACTCTACGGTTTTACATACGACACCATTGTCTCAAAATTTCTCCAATACGTTGTGTCTAGAGTGAGACACTGTAGTTCTATTTTCCAAGGGTCTGGCACGTGTACAATGCATTACCTATGGCGCGAAGTTTCAACTCTAAGAATTGTAAATTAGCGCGAGCGCCGAGGCGCTTACCACCACACCTTACCCTCATCAAACAGCCGGCTATGTGGTAAATACTTCCTAAACCAGAAGGACTATTGGAATCCCTTGGTGTATATAGAGCGCATCGCTCGGAAATATACATACACCCTTCGTGACTCAGTTCTTGATCTTTTGTTCTTTGTACAATACAGCAGTTTTAAAGCCATCGTGGAAAGCGGCGACCTGAGATACACGTATTTTCGGGTAATATTGACAATAAACCGTCGCGCACATCCTGTGTACATCTAGAACGTTGACCCGTGAATTCTTCATAGCAAAGTGCACCAACCGAGGGTTCTTGCATCTGTATAAATAATGAGTCATAGCTTCGCGAGGCTAGAAAATGAATTGTAACCCTTTCCATGGTCCTATTTCCCCCACCCAGAGATCTCCTCCTGTATAAAAACCCTTTCCCCACTACCGTTCTCTTATCATAATCACCCCACCACTTAAATCTTCGATCACCTTATAAACCGCTGTATCTTCGCTTCAAGCCACCATTTCTGTTCGTAATACTGACGAACCAGGCAGCCGGCTGCAAAGAAAACTATTTTTATTACGCGTGTTCGGAAATACCGTTGAAAAATGACTCAAGCGGCGTTAAATACAAATTTGCTACCGGTGCGATACCTCGAAGCGAAGGCAACAGAACCAGCCAAACAGAATCTACCCGTGCTATTGTCAACGACGTACCCGCTTAATAATTCGGGTAGTAAAAAGATCACGGTGGGTTTGCAGCCGCAGTACAACAACCATTTTGAACCTGTTGTAAAGCTGTCTGGTAATTATTCACATCGTACGGTTATCTTCAACCAGAGTGAGTGGGTGGGATTTCAAACCCACTTAGCCACGATTCGTCAATACTTCGCAACGAAACAAGCTGGTCCTACTCAGACCATACAACTCGGAAATTATATGATTTCTTTCTCCACATCGTATGGGATGAAATCTATAACCATAGCCCTGGCAAATCAACCAACGTCTGCTGAGCCAGCCCTAGGTACAGCGGTGCAGCGGGGACTCGTAACGCCTAAGAAACGGGAAAGTTCTTTCAACGCTATAGTCATGCAAAAACCGTCGTTTGATGGTCTTCTCAATATGATGACGTGTGTGGATGAACGGTTTCGGCGACTGCAGCGATTCTCCGGCGATGTGACAAAATGTCTCTCGGATATAGCCATATCGTTACACACGCAAATACCTGGCCAACAATCAACCGGTTTCACCGATGCCGATGCTGAACGATACATTGTCGAGAACATTCATAAAATCAAAGACACCACACGTGCAAGCTGCGTCAACTCTGTCTTCGTGGAGCATTTTTTCGACATCGTCTTCTTCGAAATCGTCAGTATGTGCAAGAAAACCATCCTGGCCGAAATACGAAACGTCGACCAAATGCTACGCATGGGATCAGCGCTGCAATACAATTCGGGGTAGATTTCTGCATAAATTCTCCGAACGAAGCCTGAAAGTATCGACTCTGGGAAACCGACCGCTTGACCAACAGACCTACAAAACCATCGACAACCAACGCCACTACGCAGTGAAAGAATCATCCGATGGGACCCAAATACGAGCAACGAGTGCTTCGTGTGCTAGACAACAGTGTGAACTATCCGCAGAGAGAGACGAACACAATTAAGCGATAAACAAATGGACACTCTGAGAATCATTCTAGAATAACGTTTTTTTTATTCGATACTTTATTCCATACTCTTATAAGTAATTAGCATGTGTAATTCCTAGCTTATGAGTTTCGTGTACACCTTCGACTATCACGTCCTCGAACCCGCCCGTTTAGTTAAGTAGACGCTCTTAGTATGTAACTATACTTTTAAAACCATGTAGTATTTCCGCTTCCCTGTAATAAAAAAATATGCTTGTGCAGTCGAATTTTCGCTCCATCATTTACCACCATAGACCCCTACTCGGATCCGCAACAAAACACCGATAATAATAATAATATTAACATGCTTAAGGGACAGGTGTTTGGTAAATAAAAACTTTGAAATATCGAGGTTTCGATCATTATAAACTTATATTCTGCATGATTACATTTTCACACGTCGAAAAAATCACACGTCACGATCTCGTGAAATTCGTTCCATAATATTATACGCGCTCGATCTTGCCCCACTGGGTAAACCACCAGCCCATCCTTCCGGTATCGCACGCCCCCAAGGATGATGCTCTGTGTTGTGCTCGACCGCACTGTGTAGGCCCACCTACGCCGTGTCCCGATGTCCAACGAGGCCCATTCCGGTGGTGCATATATCCCGAAATCCAGGGGTATGTACACTGGCGCAACCAAATTTCCTCGCTCGTCCACCGCGTTGAGCTCGACAGGTAGAATGATGCCAGCCATTGTCGAATCCCACAATAAGGTTATCAGGCGAGTAGTCGGAAACGTCTGGTTACTGCGATCTTCTATGGTGAGTCAGCGATTTGGTAGTTGATCGTAGCGCTGCTGGTGCACACAAACTGGATTCCCAGAGCTGATACCGGTTGCGAGACACCGTATTTTACTCGGTTGATGTAAAAAGGACTCTTAATTTCAGAGCTCCCAGACGATAATTCAACCGTTGTTGCACGAGCAAGACGATCCCCGCTTTTCCGTTCGAAACTCTTCGAATGCTCACAGTACGAGTTCGAAAAACGTTCTGTCGTTCTAAGTAAAGACTCGCCTAAGGAAACGTAGAAACTCCCAAACCCTACCTCGTAAAACAGACCAATCGCAAACTGTTTTCTAATATTTGCATACTTAATTACTGGCGACCGCATCTCCCACACCTTTTGCAATGCACAAACTCTAAACACCTGAAAAATATAGCTATTCTCTATTGCCCCACTCTCTGTCACTTAACGAACCAATGTTCACGTGGAAAATATGACCATCCGCCTCCACACCCTAACCTCGCTTTCCCAGCTTTACATTACACTGCACTACACATAATCAGCATATTGCTCCATTCACCCTACACAACAGTCTTTCCTTGAAACCACGAAAATCACCTACCACCCGTAGAGAGAGAAAGAGAGAGAGAGAGAGAGAGAGAGAGAGAGAGAGAGAGAGAGAGAGAGAGAGAGAGAGAGAGAGAGAGAGAGAGAGAGAGCGCCAAAACAATACCTATGACGTCGAACGACACACACACACACACACACAATATGTATGAACGGACAATATGTTGAATAAAAACATCGATACATGTATTCACGTAAATCATCGCGTTTTTTCTTTACCCGAAGCTCCCTATCCCCGCCATGTAAGACCTCCCTCCCCCATACGATCCACGCGGCGGAGCCCCCACCCGCTTGCTCTAGCGAGAAACAGGTCCTCGATATATGCAGAAGATACCAGCAGTCAGTCTATTCGGAAATGCAGCTCGAAAACGACCACCCCCACTTAGCCACGAGCTCCCGAAAAAGGCCCCAATCCCCCCACCCCTCCGACACCGCTGACTTCCCCCACCACTAATTCCCCATACGTGTCACAGTGACGCAACCGCACCGCCAGACACCCCCACCACGCGCCGCCACGGGATACCCACTACACACCTGTGACGTCATCGTCGTCTCCCTAAACATGTATGTATCTACTGGCAATGATGAAAATAAAGAAACAAAAAAGGACAGAAAAAAATATCGTTGCCTTAAAACTATGTAAACTTCAGCGTTATAAATTCAGAATCTATTGAAACTTATGTATAACATTTACGCTGCGCCTAGCCGTCCGGTTATGGGACGAATGAGTGTATATTTTTCGTCCGGATAGCGGCTGAGTTCACGCGGTCCACGCTGTACAACGCTCCAAACAAACAAACAAGCCCAAATAAGACCAAACAAACCTAAACAAAATTATAAAGATTTCATTCGGATGAATACGTGCAATTTATTCGTCCGTATAGTTTGTTAAACAATTTTACACATTCTATCCAGACAATTATATATACATGTTATTTGTCCGGATACTAGCTTACACGTACCACAATAATATGTATGCCTACTGGAAAGACGGCGTGAACTGCGCCGCTATCCGGACGAATAATATACGCTTATTCGTTTGATAACCGGACAGGGATGCTACAATAGTTTGCCATTTAATTGCTAGTTCGTGCAGTTCAACTGGTGTGCTGGTCTAGTACTTAGCGTGCTTGTCGCTAAAACAGAGCATCGGTAGCTCTAGTTATACACGAATGTCAGTCACACGAGCCGATACGTGTGTGCACAATGTGGCCCGTGATTAATAACTCACTCAACAAAACGTGACGTAGCTCTTAAACTGGGAAGCGAACCTGAGATTGGCTGTTTTGGTAGAGGGATTCCGCGGTTTCCTTATGCCCACGGCAGAACTATCACCGTGAATGCGATGACGTGACGACAAATAGGGAACCATGGAATGAGATGCGCACGTAAGGGGAAGGGGAATCCCCGTACAAATGGCACAGACCCTAGTGCACTAGTTCGTTTTTTTTCTTACTTCATATAATCTTGGATAGAACTGGATATCATGCCGAATTATGATTTTACTAATCGGTTAAATCATCTGCGAATCTCTGGTGTATCCAGGGGGGGGCAGTGGTTCCTCCCCCTGGAAAAAAATCGATCTCAAATTATTAAATACCAGTAACCGATTCATTTTATTTGCTCCACCGAAACAAGCATAAAGAAATAATTTAATAAAACTTGAACTATTTTCTCCGCCGTAATTTCGGAACTCGTAAAATAAGTAGTTATTCCATTACGCAAATTAAATTGATATTCAAATGCTACAATTAACTCAACTGTAGGCAAAATCGTTACATTAAATTTGCAGGTCGATGCACAACCAGAAAAATACTGGAAGATCAAAATTTACTACCAAGTGATAGATCATTGAAAATCTAGACTGCCGATTTGGGAATCTAATGTTGGCTTCTGCAGTTAACGCATTTTTCAAATTGAATAAGAAGAACGGAGAAGAATTCGTTATTAATTTAAAAAAAAAAAACTTTGATCCAGCCAGCTTTAGAAGCTGAAGCGATGGTCACGAGAAAAAAATAGTTCCACTTAAAAATGAAAAAATAAATGCTCTAAATTTAAGAAAGCATATGAAAAAGGCATACGGCCCTAAATTATATAAAGTTTTCCGAGCAGCAACAGTACTCCCACCCGTGTAGAAAAAGTCCAGCCCCTGAATTGCCTTTCCTAAATAACATCAGGCCATGGTCAGGTCGTCCAGCGTGGATCAGGTTTGCCGTGTAACAGGTTTTAGGCCAGGCCGCGATCCGCCGTTCCCTTTTTCGGGAACTGATTGGGAACTGGCCAGGGAACGATCAAGTACTGGAAAGGCTTGTGGCGATCTACCCGAGTATAAAATAGATAGTATTAGGTAGTATACCGATACTTATTATCCCTTTGCGCTCGAGAGGTGACTCTTGCTCACCACTCACTATGCGAGCGAAAAAGGCCTCGAGGGCAAATGATTATTTCACAAGTATCGTAAAATCATAACCGTAATTGCACGCTGTAAGCAGAGCAATTCTTTACGTGGCACAATGCACAGGACGAACTTTTATCCTCATACGATGGCACCTTGTTTAAGCGAAGCGCTTCGCTTGTAGCCACCTGGCGAATTGTTGGCGTAGAACATTCAGGTAATGTCTTTTCTCGAACAGAACATTGAAATTTCCCAACATAGCGACAAAACGTTCAAAAACCACGAATGACCAGTTTTATTTTTTACCTCATTAAATAATTTGGCTATGCGTTATGCTCAAATCAGTAATTATTGTAATCCCAGCATTTATTATAAGCATTTTTATCCTGGTCGATTATCATTGACGAAATGAATGCTTTTAATGGTGAATAGAATTACAACAGATGTATTAGTTTCATCCTAATCAATTACAAATATTTTTGATGAGGTGAAAAGCAAAGTAGCTTTACACAGTTCTTAGAGGCAGGCTCCACTTCAGGACATGACAATGTCCTGGCCGGATACACAGTACGTAAAGATGTAGTTGCTCGCAATGTGTCCCGGCCAGAAGATTGTAATTTCCAAACATAGAGCGTAAGTCGTAAAAAACGATTTTGTGATCTTCCCGGTTAGTTCCATGGGAGGGCCCAGCCAGGTAAAATACACAAGGCAATTCTGGCCAAGGGGCGACACAAAGTGGGGAATGCCCGGTCATATTTCTGCAAGGGCAGTGAGCTCCGCCGGCTGTAAACGGAGTTTTTCCGCCATGAGGTAAATAAAAAAGTAGCTCAGAAATACAATGCTCCAGGGACGATTCTCTCATATGTCGCTGCTGGACATAGAGAATGAACACTGTTCAAAAAAAGATTGCAACTAAAAAAGTGTTGGGCCGATTTGAAGAAAAAAAAAACGAAATCTATGACTTCTTTAATTGAGTAGGTACCTACTGAAAGTAAAATTTACAGACTGGTCACTGGATTAAAGAATATTTAAAAATTAGTAGATTATTTTTCAAGGTGATGCAAAAGTTTGATATTAATATTAACATGAACGCGTGATTAAGGCTTCATATTTTATGTGTTACCCAATTATCCACTATTGCGTAAATTTTATTTTTAAGTGGGTTATACCGTGGATTAAGGCCATTGATTTTGAAGATGTTTCTTATCCATCGACTAATCATATTCGTCGAAGCGGCTTTAAAGGGTTATCACGTCGTTATGAACAATACATCGCAATTGTTGTTTAAGGTTTCGGTCTCCGTTAAATACTTTTTCTACGGTCGATGCTGGGCAAATTCCTGGTTTTTCTTTTAAAAAATGCAATAATAGTAACCGCTGAGGGTGACCTGGTCTTGAAGTTTTTATGAAATCGGGAGTTTTTACTTCAAATCCGTCTGTTGATCTTCTAATATTTCTAATTTTTATTAAGGACAGTATTTGTAGTTTGTGAGCCGTTCTTAAAGCCAATAGTGAGACTAATTTTTCGCTTAATTTCTGGAGGTTTATCGAAGCGTCATCATGATATTCTAGAACGTTGAGTACGGTTATCGGATCCCATATCGTCTCATATTTACGTTTAATAGGGCGGAGTCTGAAAACGCCTTTGAAAAACTTTTTTATCAATAGAGACGAATGCCGCACCATTTTTTGTCAGGAAGTCCACTAATGTTTTTACATCAGCAGTGTAAGGGTCTCTTTTCATTTCTTGGCAAAAATACCACCATTGTTTGAGTGGCGTAGTATATTGTTTAATTGTTACTTCCGCTAGAGAAGCTAACATCACTTCGACAGTTGATGTCGATACTTTTTTCCGGTGGTACGCTTCCCGTATAGCCCGGCAATCAAACGTAGATTCCTCGATGGTGGGTGTGTGTGTCTGACCTGAAAGGGGATAACAACAAACGTTTTGACGGACCAAAGACGATCGGCTCATAAGTGAGGTGTTCTATAAACCAAGGAAACCACGGTTGTGTTGGCCAGTATGGTACGACGAGAATACCACAAGCTTCCTCAGTTATCATTCTCCTAAGGGTTCGTAAAACTAATGAGAATGGGGGAAAGGTATAAAACAATCTCGATGTCTAGCTTATCGTGAATACGTCGATCGCTATAGCTTCTGGGTCGCGGTGCCAAGAACAATACATTGGGCATTTTGCGTTTTTCCTGGACGCAAATAAGTCAATTAATGGAATCCCAAAGGTAGAGATAATTTGTTCGTATACATTCGGTGTTAGTTCCCATTCCGTACCTATATTTTTGATACGGGATTGTCTATCGGCTTCTTCATTGTGGCTTGATGCGGTGTACGAGGTGAAGTTTTGGATATTAAGGATTTCGCACCACTGCCAAATGGTTCTTGCGATGTTGTTCGAAACTGGATATGGTATACCTTCCATTCGATTAATATATGCTACCGCGGTAGTATTATCAACTCGTAAAAGAACTTGTGAACTCCGTAAATCCGCGGTGAAGCATTTGAAGGCGAGAAAAGCAGCAAGAAGCTCCAAATGATTAACGGCAGGGTAAAGTTAATTCGGCGAAAAAAAGGCATGTTTTTAAGATTTTTTTTTGGCGTAACGAATAGTGTTCGTTTATTGAAAAATTTACATATAATAAAGTAACATTTGAACAACATTCTCCTAAATTTACATTGCAAAATATTCAAAATTAAGCGAGTGAAAATTAAACCCCGGAGGCGCCTCGAAAAAAAGTTGGTTTGCGGTGTGCACCATAACTCGCAACAGAATCATTTGAAACAAAAAAATCAAAATGCATTTGTTAAAGGAGATGTTTCTCGAGGTAATGACGGGAGGATTTTTTTTTCGATTTTTCAATTTTTCGTAGCACTTGGGAGCCAAAAACCCGATTTTCGCTAAAAAATCGGCTAATTTGTTGTTGAAAAATTAGGCATTATTAAAAAAAAAAAAAAAAAAGCTCTCGACAATACCTGGTGAATTATGTGAAGAAGTACTATGCAAAATTTCAAAGCGATTGGTCCAGTAGATTTTGAGTTATCGTGCACACGGACTTCAAATATGACAAGTCTCAGAAAAACGGTTTGAAAAACGCAGAAGAGAAGAGAACGGCATGGAGCAATTGACGCTCAAATACTCATAACTTCGTCAATTTTACTCCGATCGACTTGAAATTTTACCACAATATTCTTGATATATTATGCATTCATTTAAAAAATTAAAAAACAATGAAAAAAATTTTAATACTTTACCCCGCCCTTAATATGGTATCTCAGTTCCGACTGTTGCCAGAAACCATGGTTCCCTTTATTATCGCAGTAAGCTCCCCATCCGCTCAGCGATGCATTTGAGAGGATTTCTCCGGCAAATCCAGAATCATGAATCGACTTTATAGAGTGGGGATAAGTTGTATCCATCAATTGAAATCTGGTGATAATGATTTTGTTCATAAGTGCTTCATAGTCTCCTTTGTTAGCGAGTAATGCCAGAAATGTTTGCCTTTTGAAAATTTTTAAATATAGCCAACCGTATGCGAACGCCTTACAAGCGTGTACCAATTTCCCTAAGAGATGAGCAAATTTTCTGATTTCACATCGATTTCTCTCACTAAACTCGTTCATCGAGGTTAATATGGTCGTTTTTATTCCGTTTGGTAATTCGATCGTCATTCGTTGTGTGTCGATTATGAATCCTAGATATTGAAATCTTCTTGAAGGGTTCACGATTATTTTTTTAATAATTTATGAGAAATCCTAGTGATAACAGTAGACGAACCGTCCCATCAACGTTTTCTTTGCATGAAGTGTACTCTGGAGCGATGCCCAGAATATCGTATAAGTAGGTGACTGACATCCAACCATTTTTTCGCAAAGCGTTGACCACCGTCCTCATTACTTTTGTAAAAATGAACGGTCCTGTTGCTTAACCAAATAGTAGGCATCTATCAACTTGAAAATGTGGTTTTCGAAGATAAAACGGAGGTATTTAGTGCTTTCTACATGTATAGGGATCGAAAAATATGCATCTTTTAGGTGTAATTTTGTCATGTACGAATTTGATGTTACCAGCTTCGTAGCCCTTCTCTCATCTTCCATTTTAATATGGTCTGTTGTTATGAACTTCTTAAGCTTTTTTCAGGTTCAGAATAAATTGGGTAGAGCCATCTGCTTTTGGCACCAAAAAATAGCTCGACAAGAATTGTCCCGTTGAATGTGTACACGACATGATTGCTCCCTGGCCTATTAACTTATTAATGGCTTCGTGCATTCTTTTCGTTTTCTTATGTGAATGAGTCGTTGAATCTCTAGGGAGTGGCATTTGGGTAACAGATTTACAAAACTTAATTTATATCCTTGTATACAGTTTAAAACGAAGCGATCAGATGTAATCGTCTGCCATTTGCTAACATGATTTTTCAAGCGACCTGCATTCACCTCTAATGACGATGTCGCTGAAATGGTCTGTACTATGACGTTTTGTTCGATGATGTTCGATCCTGCCACTGTCTGTGACCTGATATTGAGGTTTGTTTGCGTCGCTGAAATTTGGATCGGACGCCCTCTGGTAATTTCCTCTCTGAACTGATCGATGCGGGCGCCCCAGGCGAGTGTTTAAAATTTGTTTCTGGCTGTGTGAAAATCTGGGAGATTTAATCGGTTTCAGCCTTATATCTTCACTCACTTTTGCCATGGCTTTTGCGGATCTAATTTTTTCTAACGAATTCGGTCCAAATAAAAAGATATTTGAGTCGGATTTCTCGAGGATCGCTGTGACTTTTTTATCCAACCTGGGTAGAATATATGCCTTTCTGGCGTCGGTTTCTTTATTTTGCAATGCTGCCAATAGTTTTCCAGAGTCGCATAGGTTTTCGAGGAGGATTAGTCTATCCACTGTGTTACCTTTTATAATGAACAAAGTGGAGATCGCTGAACTGAGAGAGACCATGGACGAACCGGCCAGATGCTGTGATTCGATTAAATGATTATCTCTCTCGATAGCTGTCTCATTCAAGGATGCCGTCAGTTTAGGGTTCAATTGAGGAGCCTCGAGTGGGCAGTTTCCGACTCTTGGGTATTTATTGAGGAGTTCCATTTTTTCCTCTTTCTTTATTCCGAATACAATCCAGCTTTTCCATCTCGCAGCCATCTCAGAGTGGATAAAAAAGTTCTTCGTTTTTTTTTACTGATGGATTTTCTCCCAAAACCTTTAGTGCCCCAAGGTCAATAGGTACTTCGGACTGTTCTGTCAGCGTTGTGTTCGAATTGTTAGTAGGTTGATCCGGTGTGTCAAAAATTGCAGGATCGATGAAATCGATATGTGGATCTTTAAGTACTTCTTCTGGTCCTGTGTCTTCTTCGGCAATTGTTAGAGGGGATGGAATTCCTATGTTCGGAACGTTCTCTTTATCGCTTTCATCAATATTTGTTATTTCTGAAATGAAATCGCTTCAGATTAGGCTCTTTTCGCCTAATAATTGTGTGCATTAGGTTGCAATGAAACACCCCATGTAGGTTTCGCCAATCGAACCGTAACGGCCAATACTTGGACCAATGTTGGCGGGACGATGATCGATTAACCAATTGTACGCCAATGCTCGGCTGAGCATTGACTAGCCAACATTGGTTTGCCGATACGCGGCCAATGTTCGGCCAAACGTAGACTCGCTAATCATTGGCTTGTCGATACGAGGCCGATGTTTGGCGAAGTATAGACTGGCCAATCATTGGTTTCCCAATACGAGACCAATGTTCGGCCAAGTATAGACGTGTTCATTATTGGTTTATCGATATGAGGCCGATGTTTGGCGAAGTATAAACTCGCCAATCATTGGTTTGCCGATACGAGGACAATGTTCGGCCAAATATAGGCTCTCTAATCATTGGCTTATCGATGCGAGGTCGATGTTTGGCGAAGTATAGACTCGCCAATTATGTTTTTGCCGATACGAGGCCAATGTTCGGCCGAGTAACGCATGATCGAACCGCAATTCGTATATTGACGATTCATTGTTTCGCGTTGAAGTCATTGAGAGACGAGATAAATACTTTTTACGAGTCCATTGGACATTATTCTTAAGAAATATACTACCAAATCAATGCACTCATTGTTAGCCGATTCTCGAACGAGCTCATACGCGATATTCTGCCGATTTTTACGAACCATCCTACACTGACAGAAAAATTCTATTAATATTAACTAACCGCGTCTATTTATTTATTTTTTATTTGAATTGACTAGATTTTTCGTGAAAACAAATTTTTCCTATTGCATTCCATTATTGGAATTATTCATTTTAAATATATTTAGTTATTCAAATTAAACTTGAACTAATGAACTAATGGTCTGTCTTTATTGCAACACACATATTAACGGGTTGTGGGGGTAGAGAAGGTGGAGAGAGAGGAATTATATATATAGGTTAGGTTTGAAAATTCTATAACATGTCATTCGATAACACTCTCTAATTATCACAATGGTATTAACTAATTGATATAGTTTATGTGATACAAATGATGATGAGAATCCATTTGGTACCTTATGCCATATCTGCGATTCAAATGTTACAAGCACTCGGTAGCATAGGGGCAGCGTGTGTTTGGGTATGAGTTGGAAGTTCAAGGTTCGAGCCCCATATGGGTGAAATATTTTCTTCGAACTAATCATTTCGAAAAACTAGGTAATGACGAATTTACAATACTAAAATAATTAATTTTTTTTTGCAGTGCAGGAACAATTTTCGTGATGTATATTGGGTCACAATTATCCGCCAAGACTCGGTCGATAATCGGGCCAAGCTCGAGTGCCAATGATAACAATCTTGAGGGGGCTTATTGTTGGCCGATTCTCGAATGTACTACGCGATGCTCGGCCGATTGTCATAAGCCATTCTAGGGCCAATATTGATTGCGAATATCGGGCCGCTCTTATCATCCAAGGCTCGGTCGATGATCGGGCCAAGCTCGAGTGCCAATGTTGGCAAGCTTGGCGTCGAGCATCGGCCAATCATTGGCCACTACCGATCACCCTACATGGGATGCTCGTGCGGGTGGATGATCTGGGTTTTGTCCTTATAAAGGATAAACTCGACCGAATCTAAATGTGCATTCATGTCCCACGTCTCGTGTGGACTAGTTGGCAAATATAGTAACGGTATTCATTTTCCACAAAAAGGGTCGTCGTTTACCTTGACGACGGGTTGAGCTTGGGATAACATCTTCGGACTGTCTCGCGGACAGATCTGATAGGACTCTTCGGAGTTTTCCTTCATATTTCCGCATCTTTCGAAGAATTTTTTGCGGGTACTCTTTTTCGCTTGATTTTTTTTCGCTTTCCCATATTTTGAGCGTGAAAATACTTAATTTGCGTTAGTCAATTTCATTATGAATTGAGGTATGGAGAAACGTATTGTGTCATCGAGCACAAAAAGCGTAATGAAGAACAGAAGAGGCTGACTCTCGGTCGTAGCCACCTACATATTAAAAAGAAAAGCGAATTTTCATTATCAGCCTCTGAACATGTGAACATCAGTGCGAAGTAGCGCTACTACGTAATGTAATCTCGAGAACGAGACACGGATATAATTGGAGCAATTCTATTGCTCCAACTGTTCATTAAAGTTGCATTTCGGTGATTTCCGAGTTAGTTTCGTCACAAAAACTTTTAGTTCGACGATAATTGAAAAAAAACGTCACTCATTCCAATTCCGTCGACCTAACGTCCGACTCTGTAAAGTAAGGCTTGATCGTCGAATTCTTAGTCAAAAACGCATTGTTATTATTACGTAGAGCATGGATACCGGTTTTCGATAATATAGAAAAAACCGGAATATCTGACCAGAAATCCGATATTGAAAAACCGATATCGGACTCGAATTATACCGATATTTCGATATCAGAGTTAACCCTTCGAGTGCACACCTCCGCCGGCAACCTATAAGTGCATCTTGGGTCAATCTGACCCAAGTGTTTTTCAAATAATTGTATTCCAGTAAATATCCATTTTTTGTTGTTTTTTTTTTTAGTAAATTACGCATATTTTATGGGCCTAAATTAATTTTTTTTACGTACGTTTTAAGTACGTTTTTTAGAAAAATACGTACTTACACGAAAAAATCACTGGGTCAAAACACTCAGCGTGCACTCGAAGGGTTAAAAAAATAAAAAAACCACAATAATTGTTATTATTATTTTTTGCATTGGGTTTGTTCCAGCTGTACGGGGTCTTCCCCTTTTAACGAGCCCCAATCCGCCTCAACTTCTTTCAATCTCCCATTCCACCACTACCCCCTCCTTATGTCATCCGTTCCTCATCTCCCCCGTCTGCCGCCAATTCCACCCCCCCCCCCCCCCCACCTGCCGCCGCAACCGACCCTCTGTATCGTATTCACCATGACATATCTGTCATGGGTATAGGGAAACTGCGGAAAATCTATGCCAATACAGCCGGTCATCAAGTTCGCCCCCCAGTCGTGGAAATAGTCTTATTTCCCTGCGAAATACCGAAGAAAAACCTTTCACGACGAAAGGTACGCGACTGGGTTTCGAACCCGGGACCTCCCGGTCCGCAGTTTTAGTGGCAAACACGCTAACCACTAGACTGACTAGACCATCGCACCGGTTAGTAATTGTTATTACTTCCATTTAAGCGACTTTTACTTCTTTTTTACTACGTTGAACAGCCTTAAAATATTGTTACCTACATTAAATATTTCCAAAGTGTCAAGTTTTTTCTACACGAGTGGAAGATGAGAAAGGGCCTTACCTCTAATAAGGTAAGGTCGTCTCTGAAAGTCGCACTTTAGATGCCCTCTGTTTTTGCGGTCATTATTTCAACAATCTCAATCTCGTTAATTAAGGTAACCTTGCAGTTGCGCGCCTGCCATAGGTTATGCCATTGCTTGCATTCTGGTAGCTACTGCTACGCTCTCTCGCATAAAACTTCCTAATTTTAATTTTGCTTGTTTACGACTTTATTTATTTCCATAAGAGTTCCTATTTTTTGTTTGTTCATTTATTTTATGGTAGGTTGGATATATTTAAGAACATAGCAGAGTTTGTTCAGAAATGTATCACCAATAAAGATCTCAATGAAATACTGTCGTTTCTCTTAGCTACAAACTGTTATTTTTGCAACTTCCATCTTACTTTCGAGCTTCTAAGGTTTTAAAATCAAGGTTCCCTATAGATATCGGAAAATATTAGAATAATATTAGATATAGAAATAATACCGGTAATATAAAAAGCTCCGATAGTCCAAGCTCTACTATACCGTTACTTCGCGCAATTGTGCGGAATCCTCTTTTCCAGTTACTCCACAATGAAAGCCCATTGGACTCTTACAGAATAAAACTCACTAGTAAATGAATAAATTCAAGTCAAAAGCTCTCCTCCCGATGAAGTGTGCGAATCACGGTGTGATAGGTAATAAAATTGCTACCTATATACGGCAAAAAGAAAAATGACGTTATTATTTAGTATCAGCGGGTGCTGCGAGAGGGATGGAGAATGGAAGAAGGGGAGAGGATATTGAGCGAATACTATTATCGAGACGGATCGTATGGCGCCGTATTGCCGGCGGAGAGAAACGATCAAACGAACACTCGACGTCAGGCCCAGCATAGTCGCTATTCATGTACGTGAATTCAGATGTACGGGGTGGGCCAATTTAAGCTTACATGTTCGTCAAAGCCTAAATATTTATGGAATGACGTTAAAAAAAATACGTAAGATATCCTTTCATCGCAATGTTTATCTATCAACGCGAATTTTAATAAAGTGGATTCGGTTAAAACAGCGCTACAGTATACCCACTTGCTTTCATCGTTTTTTCTTTCTTTGGCATCTTATAAACCTAAAGGTTTCAACCTGCGCGAAATGGTCAGGGATATAGTTATTCAAATAAGTTATAAAAATCGTTCGAGCCTTCAGTGCACATTGTCAATTACACTGCCTCAGCAAATCTTATTTTTTAGGGCTATCTTAACAATGGTTGAAACGAAGGACAGTAGACGAAAATCCTACGCGTTAATTCCAAGTTTCTTCAATAAGAAATCATGCAGTGAGGAATTTAGCCGGTCGAATGGTAACACCCTGTATGCGTACGAGCAGTTATGTGGGGGCTTATCAGCATTGCGTCTCGACGTGTCGTGTAATCCCGTGTCCGACACGTCGCGACTCTCTGACGTAGTCGACCTGCTGACTAGTAACGCGGCCATTAACACCGGCTGGACACGCGAGACACTACGGAACTCGGTACTCTTTCCCTATTTCCTCACGGTCTCTCTCGTGGTTAGCAACCAAGAGATACGCATTCATGGTTTGAGACTCACTCGATCAATCGGTGACACTCTCCTATCTTGCTACGTCAGTATTAGCTCGATATATCGTTCGTTTTCTTTTTTTCATTCCCCTCTCTTGGGATTACAACCTAATTCTACAAAAATGTGTCTTATGTTCGTTATATCGTTTTTTGCACATTTTTCGACTCATCGTTTATAAACTTTTCGAATATCAAGGCAGTTCGATTTTTTTTTCTTCGACACGGACTGTAAAACTGCTGAGTTCGATTTTTATCCGAGAGGGAAAAGAAAATAATTTACGAAGAAAAAAAAATGAGTATTCTCTTATTCGATACGTGCACTTTCAAAAAGTGAGCATTTTTAAAACTCGATTCCATTAGTTACTTTTTATCCCTGACGAGGATAGGACGGTATATGTCCGTAACGCAGGGCCTTACGTCTTCAAAGTCGTTTTGCTTTCGCATATTTTTTTTCATCTTCGCCGACGTAGCCAGATGCCAGAACGTCATTTCACTATCGCTTCGCCGACGCTCGTTGTTACGTGCATTGGCCTTTGTACAGACTGCTTAAAAATAGCTGGTAGTGATCGTTGATGCAACACTTCTAGACGAGTGAAATAGATATGCAGCAGAAGCTATTTCCATTTCCGTGATTTTTCCTTTGCCCCACTATTTTTCACGTGTAATTTTGGAGGCTTTTATTTGTCGAAAGATGGGACTTTGTTAGCTTGAAAAAATAATATCATTGTCCCGCCGTATAAAATTACAGAATGTGAAAATAACGTCAAGAGGAAAAGCATTTCGGCCGGAAGTGCCCATCACACAGGATAAAAAATTAGAAAAAAATCATATCGAACTTGAATGATTCGAGCAATCGATCCTTCTGTTGTAAATCAGCCTGTATAAGCGAGTGTCGCATGTAGAGTGACTCCTTGTTCTCTATCAGCGTGTTGCGTCACACGAAGAATCAGGACGCCACAGTCGTGCCCCTGTCCCAACCACTATGCGGATGTCATTGAATCTTTGCGACGATTCAGCGGCAATCGTAGCAAGAATGTTTGACACATAAATAAGAGTTTATGCGCGCTACTCTGCAAACAATACTTCGTCAATATTCATATTTTTTAAAATTGCAATGGTGCTTTCCGATCATATTAATATCATAAACTTGTGTCAACATTTTTGGTGCGTCTTGTACGTGTGGAAAAATGCTGACTGAAAGCAAGCCTGTTGAATAAGTTCAGCATCGATGCATCGAAAAAAAAGTATATACTCTTTCTTCTGACGAGGCACGCGCGACAAAATAGTTTCGAGGCGCTATTTCAAAAGCGAGAGTCAACGACACAGTCTTGACGCTATTTTGTACATTAGTCAGGCTATTTTTTAATTCGGTGACGTTCACTCTACACGTGAACGCGTGCGTGCGCGTGTGTGTGACGTAACCCGGCTAAGATTTTTTTATAAAATTCTGTGGAAATAGAAAAGATGTTGAAGGTTCTTTGTGTGACACTTGAGAATAATCATCGTTAGATATTGAGATTTATTGATCTCGCTGATGCATATATATATATATATATATATATATATATATATATATATATATATATATCTGCCTGTGGGTGTGCGTGCGCCTGTGTGGGTGGGTTTGTATTTGTTTGGGTTCCTTGATAACCCAAACAAGGATTAGGTCTTTGTGGCTCGTCACTTCCGTTATCACACAAACCCAAACAAACTCACACCTATACCCACACGCACACTTACACTATGGATGTTGAAGACTTTACCTCCTCGTGGTGCATTCTGAATAGCGCTAAAATAGTGAAAAATGGTGTTCTAACCTAAAAATTATGAACGTTATCAAAAAACTTTTCCTACAGAAGTTGTTAGTTTTGGCCTGACAAATTGTTTGATAAAAAAAAGTTATGTTCCCGTTGAAGAAAACATGTCGGCCATCTTAAGGTTGCTATTTTGAATTTTTTATGAAAAAAATATTTTTTTACCGTCCCCCCTTGAGCCCTAAAGGCTTTATTATACTCAATATTTGAGCGGAGGAGTATTTTTCGAAATGAATCAGGTGTCAGAATAAAATGGGACACCCGGTATTCTTACATAGTTCAGTCCAATCTCAATAATTTTCCTATGATGCCAGTGAAAAAAAAAACAAAGATCTAAGTCGAATCTCAATCGCCTTAGAAAATTAGACTTCAATTAAAAAATTAGACTGTGTCAACAATGCATCAATTGAATCGATAAATCTGCACCCCATTTTTTCAGCCCTGCTTTAACGAAAAAATAGATATCGTTGTGTCTGAGCATATAAAAATGATTGCTAAATAAACTAGAATCTACTTCTCTAATTTTTACAATTACCTCGGTTTTTCTATTTCAAAAAGTCAATTTGGTACTTCAAAGGAAAGAAGAGAGCATCGTTTTGGAATACCATGTTGAGAAACACAATTGGAAGAGTTACTCGATAGTTATTATGAACGCATATTTACACGTGAATTCGCATCTATCAATGGTAAAATAATGTTCAAGAATATAAAAGGGCCGGTTCTGAATACAGTATCTCCGGATTCCAGCTTCAATGATTCGATAGGTTTGAATGGCGGATAACTTCCAGCCATTCAACTCTATCGAATCATTTAAGCTGGATCCGGAGATCGTGTACCGTATCAAAGTCCGCGTCGAAGAAGCGGTCCGAGCGTCTACAATCGCAAGTAATAAACATGATGTATATATTAGGGTGGCACAAATTTGAGCTCGATTTTTTGTCCTTTTTCTCACCATCCAATTATCTATTTGAAAGAAAAAAAAATGTCACGAAAGCTGCGAGCGGTCAAAAAATATTTAGAGGTCGCTCAAACCTTCTAAAAATTCAAATTCCCGTGCGAAAAATTGATAGGGCATCCCTCATAGAAATAAGGGCCTTTAACGGCTTATTTGAGGCTTTCCCTATCAAGAACGCCTAAAATAAGCCATATTTGACATATAAGGGTCTTATATTGACCCTTATATTGACATATAAGGGGCCCTTATATTGACATATAAGGCCCTTGAAGGCCCTTATATGTCAATCCCGACAGAGGTTGGCAAAGGCCCTTTAATAAGGTCCTTTGCGGGTCCTATTATGGCACTCCCGACCGGGATTGCCACAATAGGGCCAGGTTTGGGCATTATAGGAAACGGACCAATATAACATAGTTTGGACTAAATCGTTTGTGGCATTTTAATTACTACACTCAATTATTCGATAATAGGTAAAAATGGGATAAAAACGTGTGGGCATTAAAAAATATTATATATTACATTTACAAATCCTTCAAAAAATTACATATTATTCTTATTGCCTTATTCACTCATGGAGTGATGCCAGCGCGTATGTTTGAACAATCCCATTCGGTTTTTTTTGTACATTTTTATAGTGACTATTTTCGCCGAATACTTTCCATATGAAAAAGTTATTTCGCGTTGTGATAGGTAATATCACAATGATATTAACTAATTGATATTGTTTATGTGATACAGCAAATAATTATAGGAATTAATTTGGTCTCTTATGCCACGTCTGCGATGAAGATGTTACAAGCACTCGGTAGCATAGGGGCAGCGTGCGTAGCTATGAGTAGGTAGTTACTAGGTTCAATACCCATATAGGTGAAATATTTTCTTCAAAAAAAAAACATTCCGAAAAGCCAGGGCATGACGAATTACAATATAAAATCGTTGTGGTAAACTCTGAATTAAGTGCTTAATTTTATTTTGGATTTTATGCACAGTACACTTAGATTTACAGTAAATAAAGATTGATTTGAATCGAATCTTTATTTATTCGATTTGAATATATTTGACATTTAAAAAGAATAGCTGAAACGTATAAAAAAAATATCTTTGGAACAAATAAGATCGTAGTAGGCCGTGAGACGAGGAAAAAACCTATCTCATTTAAATAGATCCTATTTAAATAAATTAAAAATTTCTGGCAGTGTATCGTGACCTTATATGAACGGACACATATACGCAGAAACACACACACTTAAGCATATCCATTGACAGGGATAACTTATGGGCACACCATGGCTTACATGAGGCGTCGATCAGGCGTCCTTGAAGGCCCTCATGATTCTGCCTTTAATGACCCTCAGTAGCAAAGTGTGACCGGCCACTAAGGGCCCATGTGAGGCTACCCAATTAGGGCCCTATTAAAGTTAGGGAAATTCTATATGGGCCCGATCAAAGCCCTAGTTCAATTTCCGCACGGGTTATGATTGAAAAATCGTTTTTTTTTTTTTCGTTCTTTTCTCACTCATAAATTTAACACTTTGTAAAATGTTCAAAACAATTATTCCTTTTTTTTCTGTAGATACAGATATTTGTAATTTACCACACACTTGTAACCCAATAAAACGGGGGACCTATAATTTTGCTCACGGACAAGAGCTTTAAAGAATAATTTTATGAGAACAAAGATTATAATTCTTGAGTTACTCGTGTGAGGTAAATTTGAAAAACCTTTTTCTAAAGAAAATCGAAGAATTGTTTTGAAAATTTTATCAACGGCAAATTTATGAGTGAGAAGAGTAAAAAAATTACGTAAATTGGAAATTTCGACGCTCTTGAGCGACCACTAAATGTTCATTGACCGGCTAGAGCTTTCCCGATATTAATTAAAAAATGATAAAGCGCAAAATTCATGGGTGAGAAGTGAACGAGATAAAAATCGATTTTATAATGAAAATTTGAATTCTTGGGAGACGAATAGAGCAAACTCCAAATATTTTTCAACCATTCGCAGCTTTTGTGACATTTTTTCTCTTTAAAGATAATCATTAGATGGTGCGAAAAAGGAAAAAAATAGAGCTCAAATTTGTGCCATCCTAATATATATAAATAAGAAATGCGGAATAAAGTAAGGAGCATGAGTGAAAGGCGGAATTGCAAATACTTTTGCTAGTAGATCGCGGTTAGAACCGATGCATCAGAGTGAAATGCGAATTTCAGAAGGAAAAGGAAAGTGCAGCAACGTGAAGCGAAGAGCAGACACACATACATCAACGAGAGAAATAACGATACACGTTGAACTCGCGCGAATCCTAAGATTTCCTAAGATTTGACGTTGCATATATGAACTTCCAATGAACGTTCATAAGAAACTTTTTGAGCAACATGTAGGAATATATGTGCGAGAACGTCACCCATATTTTTCCAAATAGACATGATTTAAATGACCAAAGTCTTCCGATTCTGATGAGGCAGAATTGGTACCCAAATTTTCTCCTAAATTATTATTTTATTTTGCTGATGCTCTTTCATTTAGGACGAGGGACGAATCTTTTCTAACGAAACATTTTAATTCACAAATTAGATTAGAGAAATTTTCTTCGATCGATTCAAATAAATCTTTATTTGCTTACATTATAGACTGTAAATCTAAGTGTACTATATGCATAAAATATTTCATAAATCCATAATGAAATGAAACACTTAATTGAGAGTTTTACCACAACGATTTTGTATCGTAATTGGTCATACCCTGGCCTTTCGAAATGATTGTTTTCGAAGTAAATATTTCAGCTATATGGAATCGAACCTAGAACCTACCTACTCATAGCTACGCACGCTGCCCCTATGCTACTGAGTGCTTGTCACATCTTGATCGCAGATATGGCATAAGACACCAAATGAATTTCCTATAATTAATTGTTGTATCACATAAACTATATCAATTAGTTAATATCATGGTGATAATTAGAGTTTTATCGAATAACATGCTTATAGATTTGAAATGTGTACATATATATAATTCCTCTCTCTCTCTCTCTCTCTCTCTCTCTCTCTCTCTCTCTCTCTCTCTCTCTCTCTCTCTCTCTCTCCACCCTCTCTACTTTCACCCCCCTTTGATATATGTGTTGCAATAAAGACAAACCATTAGTTCAATCAAATAGAAGAATGGTTGACTCTACGAAAATTCTATTTGATTAAAATTTTTTAGAAATCAAGTCGTTACCCTTAGTGGATTCAACTAAATTGTTTTTTGAACAGATGAAACCGAATCACAGATTTATTACGATTAAATAAACCATTTAGTTATTGGACGATGTTAAATAAATTTTGATTTAAATAAATAAATATATTTGAAATACATAATTCCAATGATAGAATGCAATAGGAAAAATTTCATTTCGCGAAAAACTTAGTTAATTCGAATTAAAAAATCAAATAGACGCGGTTAGTTGATATGGATAGAATTTTTCTGTCAGTGTACCCAAACTGCCTCGATTATGGCAGCTGGATATGGATTAGGCCACAATAATGGGTATAAAATCATGTGCGAATTTATCAATTTTTTTTCGCATGAAAATGTAATTCGCTCATAAAATTAATTACCCATCTATTGAGCATGAATATCAAGCTGATAGAAAATATACATTTTTTTTCGATCTCCAAAATGGCCGACTACTAATATTTTCTTTTGTTATCCTTTTTTAGGTGCTCCGCGGCGTGACATTTACATTCCACAATTTTTTACCTAGAACAAAAAACAAAAATTCTCGTCAATGTACATTAGAATACCTAGAGAAGTACGTACGGAATTTAAAAAATATTATTTATTCAAAAGTTGTAGGTATTGGAACTTAAGAAATGAATTTTTAGTGAAAAATTTCGTTATAACTACTCATAAACTGCTCATAAAATGAAAAGTTTTCGATTAATCAGAAATTTCGTATATACTTATCTGCGAAATGCAATTAGGAACATAGGTTTTTAATTTGAAGTAAATCGAGTGAAAATTGTTGAGGTTATTTGTCACGCCCATTGGAAAAAAGCTGTTTCGAGAAGTTTCGACAAGTTTCGAGTAATCGGCCATTTTGTACATAAAAAATATATACTTCCCAACAGCTTGATATTTATACTGAATAATTGTGTAATTCATTTTAGGAGTGAATAACTTTTTCATACGAATTTTTTTTTGTTAATTTCGCACATGATTTTATGCCCGTTACTGTGGCCTAAGGCCTTAACGCACATTGCGAATACGCAGGCACAACGAGAGAAGAACATTTCGACTTTGCTCATTTTTCTCCCTCATAATTTTCGTATACCGCAGAGTTCAGTAAAATTGGAGGATTCTCGGGCATCTCGACAGTGTTTAGCTCACACACACGAATCATATCGTTGTAACGCAACAGCTCGGTAAATCAAATTCTTCCACGTTCGATGTCATATCGATCGGTCGCGAGTTGGGGACGCGGCATGCGAGTGCACATTGCCAAGTACGTTTTAAAATCGAGCCAACATTGTTCGCGCGCCAAATTTCCGATGTATCTCCCGTACGATCGTTTATGCGTCTTGTAAGAGTTACAGTCACATTAACAAACGTAAAAAAAGTGACTCCCCTTAGCTCTTTGCCATTTTACACGCTTGCTTTCATCGCGGAAGAACGAGAGTTCTTTTCAGGAAAGTCCTCCAGTGAATGCTGTCCAAGTGTCGTCATTTTCTTCGTCTTTTACGTGAAAAAAACGAACGTGTTCGAGAGGACGAATGCGGGCATGGAGAAGTGTCATTTAGAACGTGTACACGAGTACGTGACTGATGAAAGAATGGACAATTGCAATTTCGCAGAAACTTGCGACAAAGTAATCGAATTGCGGTATGCATGACAACAAGTTTGTAGGTTCAAAAAAATGTGCTTTATTGGAACAAACGTTTTAGGGTGACACGATCGGAAAGGGGAGCAAATTCTTGATCTATTCCGTCGTTTAACGAAATAAATGTTCTACGTAATGAGATACGACATACATATCATAACATAAAGCTGTAGATATATATGTATCTATCAACGATATCGATAAGATATAGATATACTGATCTATAGATAAGATATAGATAAACATAGCATATTATCTGGTCTGTTGTTTTACTTTCGTTGCGTTTTCTTGGAAATCATTGTTTTCATTCCTGGTGCAAAAGGTAGATTAGTGTAAAAAAAAATTGCGAAAAAATCGTCGTTTCAGACGAACGCTGATACATGGACTTGAAAATTTAACGCGCTCGCTAGCAATTCATGACATTTCCAATCACTCCTATTTAATTCCCTTGCCCTTTTCCCAGCTTTCCCTCCAGACGTTAACGTCCAGACGTTATCTTGTATTATATAAATTCGGCCGTTAATAATAACATATATAAAACATGAAATTCGGCCGTTAATTGAACTGTATATCGAAGACGAAGAAGATATCGACGGGCATATGCCCGTCTTGTCAAATAAGTTTTTTTCTCCCACACACTGAGAAAAAAAACCGATTGAATCATTTGATCTGAGAAAAAAAACCGATTGAAAATTGAGCATTAGAATGATCATCCACGATAATAGTGAAGAGAATATCAAATATCCACTGGAATATCCATGGAGAGAATATCAGAGATACTATACTACAACGAGCGCGCGTGCGGCTTCTAGCGGTTCCCAGGTAGAAATTGTGTTTGGAATCCTATAGGATTCCCCTACTTCTCCCTACTCCCTGATAGGGATCCAACGGGACACCCCATTGGATCCCTATCAGGAAACGTCACGCTCGTACATTGGATTCCAAGAGGGACTCCCCATCGGGATCCAAAAGGGATTCCCATCGGGATCCAAAAGGGATTCCCATAGGGATCCAGTAGGGATTCCTATCGGGATTCCATAGGGATTCCATAGGGATTCCCTATTAGGATCCAATAGGGATTTCCATCGGAATCTGTATTTCTGTAATTCTGTAAGGCCAAAATGCTACAAAAAATAGAAGCATCGATACACTAAAGAGATCAATTTATTGTTTACAAAGGAGTACATATCGAATACCACAATATACTTATTTGGTTTTTTTTTAAATTGTTTACCCATACTGAATATTTATAGTGCTTTGTATAGTATTCTTCGAATACTTGTATCTTATATCTATATCTTCGAGTACTTTTTACACTTTATGAACTTTTTAAAAATACTTTAAATACTTTTTATGCTGTAACGTAATTTTTATACACTTTTTATACTATTATTAAGCAAAAATACTTGTGCAGTTATGGGCGGGATATTCTTTGAATACTTTTCATACTATATAAAATTTAAACACTTTAATAAGGTTGATGCTTGCATCATTGGAATGCAACAAACATTAATGCGTGTTTGGAGTAAATAAATTTTACGATCGCGATTGCGCAGTAACTCGATCGTCGCGCGCTTTTCAACGACGACACGAATATATATGTACCCTGCGCCGCTTATGTTCTATCGCCCGACGTTTTTCTTTTGTCGGAAGCGATTTTCTGAATCGTTATTGGATCCCGATAGGGAATTCCTATTGGCTCCCGACAAGGAATCCCTGTTAGATCCCGATGGGGAATCCCTATTGGATCCCGATGAAAAATGCACCGGGTCGGGTAGAAATTGCTGTTACGGGCTATAAACTTAAGCGAATGTGTAATAGATATCATGTTTATAAAAATATGATGTCATACTTACATTTAATTTTCTTTTAAAACCTCATTTAAGCCGCTCTAACAAAACTCCACACCTACAGCGATAAACCGCAGACGCAATCGTAACCCGATTGCCGTCACGTCCAAAACAAATTTTTATGCGCACAAGTATTAAAAATTCAAAATGTGTGCATATTAAAATTTATAACAAGTTTTTTTATTCGTATAAAAAATACTAGCCCATAACAAACTATAAATATGCAATATGGGTAAGCACTAAAGTAAAGAAGTTACTGAAGAATATAATTATATATTGTAGTATTCGATATCCTAACAAATTCCTAGAAACACGTTGGTGCATCTTGAAACTCCCAAGCAAATCTGTGCACGGGACCATCAAAGAATAATTTTTTACAGAGCGTCGCGAAATCCCATTTTATATAATTTCTAGTAAAAAATTCTCAAACCACGTTAATCTGGAAACAGCCCAGGATCCATTTGGATTCCAATGTGGTCTCCCTACCTGGGGTGTCCATATCAAATCCTCATAAGGATCTGGTAGAACCTGGGGAGTCCCCAACAAATACATTTGGATTCCAATGTGGACTCCCTACCTGGGCCGTCCCTATCAAATCCCCATAAGGATCTGGTAGAATCTGGGGAATCCCCAACAAATCTATTTGGATTCCAGTGTGGACTCCTTACTTGGGGCGTCCCTATCAAATCCCCATAGGGATCTGGTAGGATCTGGGGAGTCCCCAAAAAATTTCTGCATGGGTTACTCCGAGAACTACGGGTTTCCTCACACCTATAATGTCGGTGGTGCTCGTGGTGAATTTTTCAGCCAAATGCGCAAGAAACAAATGTTATTTTCGCATAATTTTTTAACCAATTCAGACATCTGCTTAATATTTTTCAATCAAGATAAAATATTAATATTTTAACGAATAATGTGCTTGGAAATCAATATCGGATATGCTCATAAAAATAAAATAACATATTTACTTTAGAAATTTTATCTTAATCAAAGTAGCGTAATTCAATTTTTCTTGTGTCCTCGAATCAACAATATTCATGTTATGAATTGAAACGCTTTTTTTGTTCGTTGCAGAAAATGCATTCAAAACTATATAATTTGTTCGCGATCATTTTTTAGATACTTTCAATAATATATTGTTCTCGTCTAACAATATATCTTTTGGATAAAGAAAAACTTCCAATTTTATCATGTCATTAAAGTCAATAACGGTTTGTTTGGACTAATAAATCCGATTATTTACACTAACAATTTTACAATTGAATCAACGAAATTTCGTTCAATAACACCAATGATATTGGATCAATGCATTTTTTTTCTCACTGTATAGTTTTTATAAAATGAGTTACCTATTTCTCTAGATAGTGTAACTGCACTCAGAAAAAAGATTTATTATGTTCTAATAAATTGACACATTGGAACATAATTTATTAGAAATTAATAAATGTTTACTGGTACGGAGATAGTTTTTATGTGATTGTAACTACATCATTTATTCGGCGTCACTAAATATATTTTTTTACGTGCCGATTTTTCACATCAATTAAAAGCCGTATTCAAAATAGAAAATTTGAATAAATATTTCCTCAAATCAAATAAATACTACTTTCCAATGACGAAAACCTGGTATTTCGCGACTATGATACTAATGCGCGCATGCGCACTTTGCCCTTCAACGCGACGGGCCCGACAGCAGGCCGCTCGTCAGATGTAGCTAACGCACACGCTTACCATGTAGCTCCTTCCTATGCCATTGTTTCTGGCACAAGTGTCAGCGTTGCGTTTCGGAAGTGAGAAACTCGAAAGTGAGGAATGATTTCAGTGTAAGTAGGAATATGAAGTGAGAAAAAAACGTTCAAGTGAGAGAATAATGACGGACAAAATGACACAATTCGTCGAGAAAAACCAGCTGGGGGATTCTGAAGAATCCTATAGGCCTCCGAAGTAACTCTTGTGGCGCACCCTTGCGGCGAGTTTTGGCAAAACTTGGATTGGTTTTCGTCTGCTAGTGCAGTATGCCGGTCGCCATTTAAATCAGGTGTCCAATCGATGATGCTTGCTCAAGCCTAGCTCTTTCGTGTTTGTGCCGGTTTGACTTAACCGCCATGCGCCAATCCAAGTTTTGCCACCGGCAGCCGTTACGGGGCGCCACCACGAAAGTTACTTCGGAGGCCTATTAGATGTTAAGAAAAATTCTTAGTTAATCCTGAACATAAACGTAAATAAAAAAAATTCTTAGCTGTTAATCAAATCGTAGTAGGCCGACAGACGAATAAGAACATTTATTCGCCGGGAGACAAACTTCTTTGTCCTTAATAAAACTTTTTTCTGAGTGTATAGAAAGTTATCAGTTCGCATCTAGTATTCTCGTTTTCATCCCTTGGGATCATCTATTTTCCTTATTTTTGAAAATCCTATTATTCTGTTTTCAGAATCAATGTTTCCGGATAATTTGGAAAATGTTTTATCAAGCGACAGCGTACTTGATTTTCGGCATGCAGCAACGCGAACCGCGTTTGGTTGTGGTTTAAATAAAGTAAATAAAAATAAATTAAAGACAAGATTATCTTTCCTCTGTATGTCACGCGGAATGTTGACAATCTCACCGTTTGATTACGAGGTAGACTGTGAATGAGATATAAATACATATGGCTACTCAGTAATTGCCCAACAGTTAGTTCTGTTTCCCTCATCACCTCGATCCATTATATACGCATATAGGGTACTTAACGGATCAAGGTGATTGAACAGACTACATTTGTAATGTTGACGCGGCTCGCGTCAATTAAATCCTGGCCCACGAAAACAGAGAAATGCACATGGTATCTATGTACGGAGAAATATGGGGAAAACTACATTTGTACGATTGAATCGACATTGGGAACATTTTACATGTGAATTTACGCCTCATTTAGCAGTGAAACGCAGTCCACGTGCGATTTTACGTTCGCAAACGTTTTATTTACTCGCCATGGAAAATAAGATAATTAAAAAAGTAATCAACTTTAACACCCGAGTTTTTTTTTTCTTCTGCATCAATACTCCGACGACAGTTGTCCAAATTTCGCTGCACGTTCACAGCACAGCACACTTTCGACTTCGGCGTCAATGTATGCAAGTTTGCGTGTATAGACGCGTGCATACGACTCTCTGTCCTCTTTGCAACATTTGACTATTTTTTTGTTTTTGTTCAAACTGTAAAAAATGTAGAACGTTTTTAGATTCACTGTTACATTCAGAAAGCATATATTTTTTCATAGATAATTAGATTTTGTCATCATTATTATTATTACGTTGCTATTATTGTCGATTCCAATATTATCATGAAAGGTACCACACTCACAGTCCGGACACCGTAAATAGATCTCATTAAAAAAAAGAATAATTTCGAAAAATGTCGGGTCTGTTGTAAGCACTTAGAACGTTTATTGAGCCAAGTAATAATTTGCATATCCAAGTCGAAGGATCTCGTTTCATTGAATACGGAAGATACACTAGCGTTTTCATGTCCAAGTCCGAAAACATTTTTTCGACAGTCAGCGGAGCATTTGAGCGGTAATAAGCGGAATCAGATGATCTTAAGAGACCAAGGCCTTATAAGTCAACAAATTTGTATCAAAGTGTGCTATATACCTAGCTGAAAAAATGTATAGTTCCGTTTAAAACATTCGAAATCAACCTTAGAGTCGCCTCTAACGGATAATACTCGTGTGCATCATTAGATACCCCCCCTCAAAACGGTGTTATTTTAATACGAAAAATGTTATCGAACAACGAATAATTCATAAAAAATTATTTGAAAAATAACAATAGAGCACCCTGTATATTTATACCCTTAAATCCATAAGGGATGAGAAAGCCATGGCAAATACCGAAAAGCCTGTGGCGTCGGCGCCGGAGCAGTGCGCTGATACCCAGACGCAGAACCGCCTCCGCATAAAGATCGCTCCATACGTACCCCTCACAAACTCCGCGTGGTAGACAAGAACCTTCTCTCACCCTCGTCTACCCATTCTCTAACGCCTACACTCTTTCTGGAGTCTCTCATCATGACGTCAGAGAAAATACAGGGGAAAGAAGAGCAACAGGGGAGGGTTGGGGGGGGGGGGGCAGCGAGAAAGAGAGTATTCAAATTATGTGGGCGGATTAATTTGACCCCAATTCGCGCTGCCTAATTCTTGGGTTACCTTAAATATAAATTTGTTGCTTCTTTCAAGCATTTCGCAAATTCATCAATATATTATATTTTAAAATCGTTTTCAAGGTGAGGTTTCTTTAATAACGCCACAGTAATTCATCGCGGACGTGAATACTTCGGCAATTAAGCTGTGCGGATAAATTATTCGTCGGTAAGACGGACCAACAAATTTTAACTGATCGATTTGTAAATTAAATCGCAAATTTATGGCAATTATCAAGTAGGGTTCTTTTTTATTTTGTAAAAAAATACTCCACAATTAATCGCTTACTATTTTCCAATTATCAATATCTTCTTTTTTTCTCGGTGTGTGGCTCGTTTCGACCTATCTACTACTTGAAGGCAAGTTTTTTCGGCTCGAGTTTTTTCCAGTTGTGATTCTGTTCTTGATTTTGTCACGGACCCCACGCCATTTTCTTCAGAATTCAACCAAACAATTCCGTATATGTAGGTACTCCATGCTCAACAGTCGTATCGTCAGTTTATTTTCTCGATTATACGGCGCCGCGTAAACACCGAGACCATCTGTACTCTTTTTTTTCATCGTCATCGAAGATACATTTGAAACAAAACATTTGCCTAATTAGTTTCTTAGATTTAAATTAGTTTGCATAATTTTTTTGACATTGCACAGCTTAACAGCCGAATTCGTGCCGCAAAACTGTGTAGTTTTTCTAAATATTTTCTCTACACTGGTCCTATTTTAATCCGTAATACTGATATTCTTCGCAAAAATACGGAAACAGACATTTTTCAAATAAAATCTAATTTTATTGAAATTTTTTTTTTCAAAATCGTTCACGACTTCTTACCAGCACATTCAACATGTGTAACCTCTTAATCCTCGTTGTCGGACGTACAGACGATCACAATTTGCAGTGCAAACACCTATATTTATTTGGGAATAAAAAATATTGCATTAAGGGGTAAGGCCAT
Organism: Ophion obscuratus; assembly: GCA_964007375.1. Lineage (NCBI taxonomy): Eukaryota > Metazoa > Arthropoda > Insecta > Hymenoptera > Ichneumonidae > Ophion > Ophion obscuratus. The sequence goes on along the minus strand of OZ023321.1, from coordinate 44,290,876 downwards.
TGTAACGGCCCAAAAAAAAAGGTTTTTTCACTAATTTTTTGCTCCCGAAATTGAAGGTATTTGAAAAAAAACTTTTAATGGTGTTATCGGGCATACATTAAACTTTATTATACAATTTTTTTACAGTAAAAAAAAAACAAAATGGCGGTTCCACAGCTATTTTCCCGGGACATGTTTTGCTTCCAGGGCTCCGCGGCACGCAGCACCACTGGTGCACTTTTGAATCTAGAACAAAAAAAAACCATTAATCTAGAGGGCTATAGCTAGAGAATGTCGATCGGATTTTAAAAAGTATCAATTTTTGTGGATTTGGCGCGCGTTTGAAAAAAAAATTGATTTTTGACGAAAAAAACGGCAAGTTTTTTGTTAATAAAAAATCAATAAATAAAGTTCTTGAAAATTCCGATCGACATTCTCAAGATAATGTAAATGTTCACATCTGGTTAAAATTTCAAGTAAAAAAAATGAAAATTGTTCTAGTTATGCTGCGTGCCATTTTGAAAAACCATGTTTCGAGAAAAACGCGTTTAAAGTTTGTTTGGGTTTTGACACGCTTGGCGGCGACCTTCATTTCCTAAGGACAACAAATTTTTTTTCGCACAGGACCTTTTTTTTCTTATTCTAGAGGGTTTAAACTATTTTTTAAGCCAATAAAAAAAATCGATTTTTCAAAAAATTTACAGTGGCCTTACCCCTTAACAAAATTAGGTGTGTCCAGAGCCCCGCGCGCGTACTATTCTATAATGTGGTCAACGGTCTAGAAAAGAAGAGTCATTTTAGTCCCTGTTCGATTCCCCAATCCTGCTTCCATTTTTTCAAATCTATTTCCGTTCGTCCCCCTATTTGTCTAGGGCTATTACGATAAATTATATTCGCACCATAATTTCAAGCTGTGTACGGAGCATTTATCGCATCCACGAGCATAAATGTCCGCGCGGGCAAATTGTGCTCCAATCGTACGTGGGAAGCGACACTGATGCTTTGCATCCCATAAAATTCCTTCGTCGATTCCATGGTTAGCGCGAACACGGCGCGTAGCAGAGACTCTCGTCCGCATTGAGCGCTTGCTGGCGCGCAAATTCTTCGATGGACCGACAGGCGATAGAGCATGTTTGCTCCAACGCGCTTGCGCGCAAGAAATTCGCTGCGGACTTGAGCGCTCCTTCGGGACAAAAATGCTCTAGTATACTTACGCAGCTTAAGTAGGGATATCGGTGAGCATACAGAAGAAAACTATAGACATGCGTATGGAACGTGAAATCTGCAAAACAGTTGCAGAACAGGACGTCTTGCACGGAGTTAATAGAAATCTTGAAGGAAAACCAGAATCGAAATAGTTTTGTAAAAATGAGGATAAATGAGGTATCTTCAATATTACAGAATAAAGACCAATATAGACGATCGTTCGAACAGAAGCTTTCTGCCCAAAGCTACCCCGATGTCCATATACATAGTCAGTCGTTTTTCATTCAGAGTGCAATATATATCAGCTTCTGGGCTAGCAGCAACAAGTCGCTTTTATAAATTCTCCCCTATATTCTTGTACATCTGTGTATATTGAGCACACCCTCTCGACACATTGGCTTCTTTTTTCCTCTTACGTATATCTCCCAATTTTTAACGGCATCTCATTTACTCTCCGCTTGTCTCAACTCGGCTTTTCCCTCGTTCTCTTTCCTCCCCCACCCTTTCTCTCTCTCTCTCTCTCTCGCTATCTATCTATCCATTCCTCGCTGTTCCTCTATATAGGACCGTCGACGTCGTCACCAGAGTTACCCGCTGTGCAAAGTAGCCCCGGTCGCAACAACAGGTCGGCGGCGCTGTCGATGTTTTTTTCGCTGGCTCTACTCGCCTTTCACTCGCGACTTGTGTCTCAGTTCTTCGTCGACACTCGACGCGAGCGGTCGAGCGATTTTACGACCCGACGAAAAAAGTGACACCAAGTGCGCGCGTATCAGTATCACACTTTCGATTCGGAATTTTGCTTACGCATTCACTCGTGTGTCGTAATCGCGGCATCCGTTCGCGTCATCGAGTGTCCGTACTAATTAAGTTAACCGGAGAACACCCACATTCCGTGGACCAACGGGTACGATAATTTTTTTTTTTTTTTTTAACTTCTCGCGCCTCATTTTAATCAACAATTTCCATTTTAAGGAATCGATAAATTTGTGCAAAGTACGATTTTGATCGAAATACAATACGTTTACATTCGAACGAAGCATAGTTTTACTTTCGTTCGGTCCGAAAATGACTGCGTTTCGCAAAAACATTAACCATATTGAATATACGGGGGAGCTTTCGGTCTACAACAGTTGCAGAAAAGTAATTAATGGATGGGTTTTGGAAAATGCTTCTTCTCCTCAAGTTTTCTTAACGTTTTTTTCCTTGAACTTGGACATCGATACCTTAGTCGAAAATCAAGTATCAATTAGAGACCTTTGGAAGGCTCACGTGAAAAGTTCTCTCGACGTTCCCCAAACATATGTGAATTGTTTGTGATGAAAATTTAATCATTGTGTATAATTTAATATATAATATTAATATTAAACAATTCTTAATATTATGATATGGAATCTGGTTAGTCAGCTTTTAATCGAAATCAAATATACATTCCTCGAGCCTAAATGTATTTCGACGTCGATGATGATGTTGGAATTTTATACTTCAAGTGAGCTGATATTTCCTAGAACAGATGTTAGGCGTTTGGGTAAAATAATTGTTTCGTGGAATTTTGTGTCGGTACGTGTGTGTGCGTGCGTGTGTGCGCGCGCGCGCGTGTGTGTGTGTGTTTGTGTGTGAAGAACCCGGAAGCAAAATTGCACAGCACATTAATACCGTGCACAAACCGTTATCGCCTCGCTGTCAATCAACTCACACATAATGTTTTAATCCTTTTAACGTGCAGATTGTAAAAACGGATCTTTTTTTTTCATGACGCACACAACTACGTATGCATCGCTCTTTCCTCATTTGCACGTTCCGTGTCAAGTTTCACACAGCCGACTCGCAAACGAAATTTAAAAAAAGACGGCAATCTGCGAATGAACAATATTTAATAAGAAAAGAGCAAGATTGAATACTAAAAAAATACCTCATGAAATGCAATCGAACAAAAACTGGTTTCCTGGCCAATATACAAAGAATTTAGTTAAGATCGTGGATTCGATCGTAGAATAACTTACGATCCGCTATTTATTTAAACAAATACATACAAAAAAGACAATTCAATTTCTTTGAGGGAGATTCGTCTTGTCGTCAGTGCAAAGGGGACTTGTGTATTTTTTTTCGAAGCAGATCGATTGTATTTGACTGCAACGACTTAATCATACGACCTTGGTGACGCGATACACTTCGGGAAAGGGTGTACACAAAGTAAATGTCGACGATAAAACATAGATAATTAATTTTTTTTATACCACCTTAAAGTCGCAAAAAATTGGCACAATTGGAGGAGTATCCCATTTGGAATACCTATAAATTATATCCTCCTTGTACCGACATAAAACGAAAGACTAATTTCTGGAATTCATGTCCAAGTGTTATTATACTAACATCTGAATTTATGTTTTTAACCACTCATTATCCCTCCTCCGAACACACTGAAATTACAATACATTTACAAATTAAAATGTCTCCGAGAAATCGAAATTACTTGGTAAATTCGAAACGTTACTAATCGAGCAGCGAAATTGTCGAATTTCGTTCACAAACACCCACGTACGTATGTGTGGACGCGCGTGCGCGTGTTTCTCTGTAGTTAGTGACCAACCAGGATATTCAGTTTCGTCAAGGCCGCCATTTCATTTTTATTCGCGTCGTGAGTTTGTGATTTGGACTTCGTCGTAGATTTTCTTCAAAGTCATTGAACAGTATAATGTTTTGAAAAATAGCTCGACCGACGACATAAAGAAAAGAAAAGAAAAGAAAAGAAAAAACTGGAGCGACGATCTCGTCCAAAGGGGACCAGAGCAACAGGTCTTGAGCGAAAAGGTCTCGCCCGAGTCAGTGTGCTCCGCAAGTGAAAGTTATTTGCACAGAAGAAAACCGGAGTGGAGGGGTCGGGGAGCTTACGCCGATTGCGTCAGGGGCCGATTGCGTCCTGCTCGATGCGATATATTTTCTTTTAACTCGACGTGATTACAATCTTTTCGCATATATGTATATTATTATAGAGCGACATTCCCCCGTATCTATTCTCACCATATTCCTGCCGTATCTGCACGTCACAGCTTAACAGAAGCGAGCGTTAAATATAAAGCTATGTATTTCACGTCAATGATCGAAAATCCAAATTTGTCTCGACCTCCCACTCTAAAGTTTGTGTTCTACAAAGAATGTATTTCGATAAGATCGAACAGACTTGAAATAGTGCTGAATTTTTTAAATAATCCAACTTCCATTGTACCAGATGGTGTACTTTTCTGAGCGCAGCTTTTATCATATCATTGTTATTCCGAAACAAAACAACAGATGTTCGACCCAAATTGACAAAGCTAAACGACTTACCGCAATACCAAGATTTTTCCCACCGTGATTCCAGCCATCCCATATTGCAGCGGTTATGCGATACGGAGAAAACAAAAATTGGCGCAAATAATCGAAAGGTCAACTGCAACAAGATTTTGAGTCAAGAATTAAGAAGAGTTGTGCCGTTAATTCGAACGTGTTTTTTTTTCTCCTGGAGGCGAATTACCAATGAAAGAACTATCTATTTTATTGCAGTAGATAAAAAGTTGGCTGCAGCAGGTCCCTGAGCGCATTAAGGGGTAAGGCCACTGTAACGGCCCAAAAAAAAAGGTTTTTTCACTAATTTTTTGCTCCCGAAATTGAAGGTATTTGAAAAAAAACTTTTAATGGTGTTATCGGGCATACATTAAACTTTATTATAAAATTTTTTTACAGTAAAAAAAAACAAAATGTCGGTTCCACAGCTATCTTCCCGGGACATGTTTTGCTTCCAGGGCTCCGCGGCACGCAGCACCACTGGTGCACTTTTGAATCTAGAACAAACAAAAAAACCATTAATCTAGAGGGCTATAGCTAGAGAATGTCGATCGGATTTTAAAAAGTATCAATTTTTGTGGATTTGGCGTGCGTTTGAAAAAAAAAATTGATTTTTGACGAAAAAAACGGCAAGTTTTTTGTTAATAAAAAATCAATAAATAAAGTTCTTGAAAATTCCGATCGACATTCTCAAGATAATGTAAATGTTCACATCTGGTTAAAATTTCAAGTAAAAAAAATGAAAATTGTTCGAGTTATGCTGCGTGCCATTTTGAAAAACCATGTTTCGAGAAAAACGCGTTTAAAGTTTTGCGAATAGTTTTTTGAAAACTATTATATAGAAAGTGCGATATAGTTTTTTGAAAACTATTATATAGAAATTGCGAAAACGATTTTTTAAGCCAATAAAAAAAATCGATTTTTCAAAAAATTTACAGTGGCCTTACCCCTTAAGCGTGTTTCTTTTGCCGTACCGTTTCAACAAGTAACGGATTATTTCGATCAATACCCCACCGCAATTATAGCACTGAAATAATAACTGATTTGATGATTCGATGTGATTGCAGTGTGGGTCTCTGGAAATTGACGAGGAACGTCAGCGTCGGATCGCCATGATGGAGTCTCTCTGTCAGGTGAACGGCAACAAGGGCACATCCAGCAGCAGCATAAGCAGTACCAGCAGCAGCAGCAGTAGCAGCAGCAGCAGCAGCAGCAGCACCAGCAGCCTGAGTAGCTCGATCAGCGTGAGCACCAGCAAGAGCAGCAATGCGAGTACGGGTGGTGGAGGCGTAAACAACAGCAGCAAGCTACACTGTGACAGCAACAACCAGGATTATTCGGATCCTCAAGACCGGCTAGCGGTGCTGAGTTTCGAGCAGGTGCGCCGGTTGAACGATGTAATGAACGAGGTCGTGTGCATTCACGGACGGGGCAATTTCCCAACCCTCGAGGTACGGCTGAGGGATCTGGTGACGGTGGTGCGCAGCAAGCTCGAGGCTGATCCGAGTTCCGGTGGTGCAGGGATGAGTGTAAGAGACATAAGGCTGAACGGTGGTGCCGCATCTCACGTTCTCGCAACCGAGTCGCAACCCTATAACGATCTCGATCTGATATTCGCGGTCGAGCTTAGCAGTGGACGCAACTACGATAGGGTCAAGGCCGCTGTTCTCGGCTCCCTGTTCGATCTCCTACCGGAAGGCGTTTCCCGCAAGCGCATCACGACCTGCAGCCTGAAGGAGGCCTACGTGAGTAAAATGGTGAAAGTGAACAACGACGGTGACCGGTGGTCCCTCATATCCCTTGGCAACTCAAGAGGCCACCGAAACGTCGAGCTCAAATTCGTCGACACGATGAGACGACAGTTCGAATTCTCCGTTGACTCGTTCCAAATCGTTCTCGACTCCCTCTTGCTCTTCTACGAGTGCAGCAAATTGCCGATCGGTGAAAACTTCTATCCCACCGTCGTTGGTGAATCGGTTTATGGTGATTTTCACGAGGCCCTCTATCATCTTCACAAGAAGTTCATCTCAACGAGGCATCCCGAGGAAATAAGAGGCGGCGGACTGCTTAAATATTGCAACTTACTCGTCAAGATGTACAAGCCGGCTCAACCCGATTACATTAAAACCCTCGAGAGATACATGTGCTCAAGATTCTTCATCGACTTCCCCGATGTTGGACAGCAACAGGCCAAGCTCGAAAATTATCTCTGGAATCATTTCGTCGGCCAGGAAGAGGAATCACTCAAGTATCAGTATCTCACGTTGTTGCACAACGTCGTCGAGGAATCAACCGTTTGTCTAATGGGCCACGAGAGAAGACAGACCCTCGGACTCATCGAGAATCTTGCTTTTCAAGTTCTCTGCCAGGAACAAGCGAGATTCACCGGTCAGCAGCAACAACAGCAACAACCCCAGCAGCAGCAACAACAACCAACGACTTATCTCTATACGACGAACGGTGGATATCCAAATCCCGGTTATTACTACGCTCCGGTTGTACCAACCGCTTGCTACACCTGCACCTGTACCTCGTGGATGGCCTGCTCGTCGTGATGCGATACTCTTATTTCTAACCTCGATACGTCACAATCATCTATTATTGCCACTTCGGGGCGCGAGCTTGCCACTTCAGGCGAAGCCTCTAACGATTGCCAAGCCGCACGAACTTTCAAAGCTGACCTCTCGTCGGAACGCCCATTTTCATCATCATCGTCATCATCATCATCATCATCAGCATCATCATCCTCATTATCATCACCGTCGCTATGATCTTTATCGATGTCATTACGTGCATAAAGAACAATAGTATAACGCGAATAAAGACAAGAGAGTACATTTTGTTATTTTTTTTTTTCTTTTTTTCTTTGGGGACAATACTACGCGACCTGTAAAAATATTAAAAATTAAACAGTGCTGTGCCTAAATATTGAGACGTAGTGAGGATGAGCCTGGAGAAAAATTGTGAAAGCGAGGAAATATATAAATATATCTATACATATACATACAAGTGGTGATATCTGAGGGGCAAGGAAGGGAAAAAAGAGAACACTGCGAGATTCCCGTGGGAATTTTACGACGAACGAAGTAATGATTATGTTCAATTATAAAAATCCAAGTCGAACTAGAGTTCCCCGATCGTCGCGGGGACGCCTAAGGATCATCCTTTCAAAGTCATTCCGAAATACGAGAAAAAAAATTAATAATTACGGGAATAATAGTAATAATGATAATAAAACAAATTTGAAAAAAATCCA